>CAWUFW010024127.1:0-65214 GCA_963921515.1 Calotriton arnoldi
ATTTCTCTGTACTTCGTTCCAGTTACGTATTACTTAATTTTAACCGTACTTACCAGTAACTTGAATTTCCTTCCATAGGATATCATTGCCTGCTTTTTGTTGAAAAAGTTTCTAAGTGTTGATTTTTGAAACATACAAAGATTCCTCTAAAATCAGCCGAAATACGAATTCCGATTTACTCACCTGTTATCAGGAGAGACCTCAGTGCTGTATCTTTCAGCCCAGTACTGGTCCTGAAAAGTAATTTTAACCGTACTTACCAGTAACTTGAATTTCCTTCCATAGGCTAACATTGACTGGTTTCACTTGGAAATTCTTCTAAGTGTGGAGTTTTGGAACTTTAAATTATTCCTCGAAAATCAGCCGAAATACTGAATTCCGATTTACTCACCTGTTATCAGGAGAGACCTCAGTGCTGCATCTTTCAGCCCAGTACTGATCCTCAAAAGTAATTTTAACCGTACTTACCAGTAACTTGAATTTCCTTCCATAGGATATCATTGCCTGCTTTTTGCTGAAAAAGTTTCTAAGTGTTGATTTTTGAAACATACAAAGATTCCTCTAAAATCAGTCGAAATACGAATTCCGATTTACTCACCTGTTATCAGGAGAGACCTCAGTGCTGTATCTTTCAGCCCAGTACTGGTCCTGAAAAGTAATTTTAACCGTACTTACCAGTAACTTGAATTTCCTTCCATAGGCTAACATTGACTGGTTTCACTTGGAAATTCTTCTAAGTGTGGAGTTTTGGAACTTTAAAATATTCCTCGAAAATCAGCCGAAATACGAATTCCGATTTACTCACCTGTTATCAGGAGAGACCTCAGTGCTGCATCTTTCAGCCCAGTACTGATCCTCAAAAGTAATTTTAACCGTACTTACCAGTAACTTGAATTTCCTTCCATAGGATATCATTGTCTGCTTTTTGCTGAAAAAGTTTCTAAGTGTTGATTTTTGAAACATACAAATATTCCTCTAAAATCAACCGAAATACAAATTCCGATTTACTCACCTGTTATCAGGAGAGACCTCAGTGCTGTATCTTTCAGCCAAGTACTGGTCCTGAAAAGTAATTTTAACCGTACTTACCAGTAACTTGAATTTCCTTCCATAGGCTAACATTGACTGGTTTCACTTGGAAATTCTTCTAAGTGTGGAGTTTGGGAACTTTAATATATTCCTCTAAAATCAGCCGAAATACGAATTCCGATTTACTCACCTGTTATCAGGAGAGACCTCAGTGCTGCATCTTTTAGCCCAGCACTGACCCTGAAAAGTAATTTTAACCGTACTTACCAGTAACTTATATTTTCTTCCATAGGAATCCATTGTCTGGTTTTCAGCTGAATAGTTTCAAAGTGTCGATTTTCACAAACTACAAATATTCCTTAAAAATCGCCTGTATGACTTAAACGCATTCTTTCAACTGTTTACAGGAGATGCACCAGTGCTGGATCCAGGATCCAACACTGAGTAAGAAAAAGTAACGATAACAGTTTTTACCTGCTAAGTGAATTTCCTTCCATAGGATAACATTGGTGATTCTATGAGAAAAAGTTTCTGTGTCAACTTTTAAAATACAATAATATTCCTTAAAAATCACTACTGTAACCAAAACGCTTTTACTCAACTGTTTACAGGAGATGTCCCAGGACTGAATCTAGGATCCAGTCCTGTGGTTAGAAAAGTAATCCATAAAGTAACTAATTGCATTTAACTAGAAATTCACATTGAGCTGAATGTTGCATTGTGTTTGAAAATGTGTTGCCCATTGCAACAACTGTAACTACTGTACTTAAAAGTCTATTGCCTATGTGCAAAGTATTTAAACTAAAGTAATTCATTCTGAGAAAGTATTTTTTGTAATGTATAATGTAATTACAATGTAATTTAAAAAATAAAATATGTAAAAAAAAAATGTTTCTAAAAATGTAGTAAATCAGTATGAAAAAAATAAATATAACAATTAATACATTTAAAAATTGTCATTTACAAAACCTTTGAAATTCACTGAAAAAACCGTAGGTTTCAGACATGTTATAGTTAGGAATTAGCATTTAAAAAACCTTTGAAATTCACTGAAAAAACCATAGGTTTCAGACACGTTATAGTTAGAAATTAGCATTTAAAAAACCTTTGAAATTCACTGAAAAAACCATAGGTTTCAGGCACGTTATAGTTAGAAATTTGCATTTAAAAAACCTTAGAAATTCACTGAAAAAACCATAAGGTTTTAGGGACAGTTATAGTTAGTTGGACATTGCACTCGTACAAAACCCGTGAAATTCCCCCGTTATAGTTAGTTCAGGTAACTATAACTTCGCGCCCACAATGCACTGCTGATGACGTCACATATTACATCACTCATGACATGGTCAGTGACATCACTGATGACATCACTGATGACATCTCAAATGACATCACTGATGACATCACTGATGACATCATCCATGTGAGAATTTAATGCATCTTCTCACACCCTAATATAAGTTTTGAAACACCCACTCTAAATTACAGACTGCCATTCTCAAAACCATACACACTCCAATACCAATAAGTACATACCCACTCACTGATTCTTAGGTCTACACACACACATCTACTCACTCACCCGTACAGTCACTCATACTTACAGTCACTCAGTACAGGACTATCATATGCACTCATACACCTATATAAACACTCACACAACGCAACTCATCCATAGAGGTATTCACACACCTAGTCAGTCATGCAAATAATTAATCACACTCCAATTTACTCACCTATACAGTTATACACACCAGCTCACTTACTCATAAAAATACTAGCACATTCTTACGCTCCTATGCAATCACTGATGCAAGCACACACTCATCCATAGAGCCACTCTCACAATCACACACTCTCACTTATAGCCATTTATATACTCCAACACACATATATACTGCCTTTCACATATGTAGTTATTCACACATGTACCACTGAGATATACATTCAATCACTAACACACCCATACACACACTCACCCACCCATACAGTCCATCACAGACGCACTCTTGAAACCATGCACCCAGTGAATCACCCACTCACACATCTATGCACAGTCACACACACCCCACCCACACAAACACTGAGGCACCCATACAGATACTCAGAGAACCAATCCATAACCCATATAGACACTCATTTAGCTAGTCAGAAACCCATGCAGTTGCTTACACAACAACAGACAGACGGATACAGACATTCACACAGTTTAGTCACTCACCCATGCATCCAGTAAGATACGTTTAATCACTCACTTATAGACTCAGTCACGCACCTACTAAATCATCCATTCAGGCGCTTCTACACCCACTCATTCTTCAATACGCCTTTCCCTAAATATATTAAACATATTTAAACTTTACAGAAACACACAGTCACTGGATGATGTCATCAGTGATGTCATCAGTGATGTCATTTGAGATGTCATCAGTGATGTCATCAGTGATGTCACTGACCATGTCATGAGTGATGTAATATGTGACGTCATCAGCAGTGCATTGCGGGGCGCGAGTTATAGTTACCTGAACTAACTATAACGGGGAATTTCACGGGTTTTGTACGAGTGCAATGTCCAACTAACTATAACTGTCCCTAAAACCTTATAGTTTTTTCAGTGAATTTCTAAGGTTTTTTAAATGCAAATTTCTAACTATAACGTGCCTGAAACCTATGGTTTTTTCAGTGATATATATATACATATATATATATATATATATATATATATATATATATATATATATTCACTGAAAAAAGCATAGGTTTCAGACACGTTATAGTTAGAAATTAGCATTTAAAAAACCTTTGAAATTCACTGAAAAAACCATAGGTTTTTGGGACAGTTATAGTTAGTTGGACATTTCACTCAGTACAAAACCATAGAAATTCCCCGTTATAGTTAGTTCAGCTAACTATAACTCGCGCCCCGCAATGCACTGCTGATGACGTCACATATTACATCACTCATGACATGGTCAGTGACATCACTGATGACATCACTGATGACATCTCAAATGACATCACTGATGACATCATCCAGTGACTGTGTGTTTCTGTAAAGTTTAAATATGTTTAATATATATAGGGAAAGGCGTATTGAAGAATGAGTGGGTGTATAAGTGTCTGAATGGATGATTTAGTACGTGAGTGACTGACTCTACAAGTGAGTGATTAAATGTATCTTACTGAATGCATGGGTTAGTGACTAAACTGTGTGAATGTCTGTATCCGTCTGTCTGTTGGTTTGTAAGCGGCTGCATGGCTTTCTGAATAGCTACATGAGTGTCTACATGGGTTATTGATTGATTGTCTGAGTATCTGTATGGGTGCCTGAGTGTTTGTGTGGGTGGGGTGTGTGTGACTCTGTGCATAGATGTGTGAGTTGGTGATTCACTGGGTGCATGGTTTCAAGAGTGCATCTGTGATGGACTGTATGGGTGGGTGAGTGTGTGTATGGGTGTGTTAGTGATTGAATGTATATCTCAGTGGTACATGTGTGAGTAACTACATATGTGAAAGGCAGTATATATGTGTGTTGGAGTATATAAATGGCTATAAGTGAGAGTGTGTGATTGTGAGAGTGGCTGTATGGATTAGTGTGTACTTGTATCAGTGATTGTATAAGAGTGTAAGAATGTGCTAGTATTTGTATGAGTAAGTGAGCTGGTGTGTGTATAACTGTATAGGTGAGTAAATGGGTGTGTGATTAAGTTTTTGCATGACTGACTAGGTGTGTGAGTACCTCTATGGATGAGTGGCGGTGTGTGAGTGTTTATATATGTGTATGAGTGCATATAATAGTCCTGTACTGAGTGACTATAAGTATGAGTGACTGTACAGGTGAGTGAGTGGATGTGTGTGTAGACCTAAGAATCAGTGAGTGGGTATGTAGTTTTTGGTGTTGGAGTGTCTATGGTTTTGAGAATGGCAGTCTGTAATTTAGAGTGGGTATATCAAAAGTTATATTAGGGTGTGAGAAGATGCATGAAATTATCACATGGATGATGTCATCAGTGATGTCATTTGAGATGTCATCCGTGATGTCATCAGTGATGTCACTGACCATGTCATGAGTGATGTAATATGTGACGTCATCAGCAGTGCATTGCGGGGCGCGAGTTATAGTTAGCTGAACTAACTATAACGGGGGAATTTCTATGGTTTTGTACGAGTGAAATGTCCAACTAACTATAACTGTCCCTAAAACCTGTGGTTTTTTCAGTGAATTTCAAGGTTTTTTAAATGCTAATTTCTAACTATAACGTGTCTGAAACCTATGGTTTTTTCAGTGAATTTCAAAGGTTTTTTAAATGCTAATTTCTAACTATAACGTGCCTGAAACCTATGATTTTTAAGTGAATTTCAAAGGTTTTTTTAAATGCTAGTTTCTAACTATGCCTACAGAGGTAAGACATGTGAAGAAAGAAGAAAAAACGCACAGAAAGAAGCAAAAGATGTGCAGAAAGAACCAACAGAGGAGCAGAAAGAGGCCTTGTTGCAAAATCATCCTGTGCCCACAACTTTTTCAGACGAGTACTGGTGGTAACTGACTCTGACTAACCAGAGCCAGTGCTATGCTAAAAGACTCTTAGAATACAGTGAAAACACCTACATACACTAGGGAACACTATGCGTTGGGGTACCCCTGTGATTAGCATGACCTCCTCTGCAAGTCCCTAGTACATAATAGGGCAGGAGGATTAAAACTACCTCTTAAAACGCGCTACAGGGCGCGTTTGCACAGTGGTGAAGGGAGGGGGGCCTGAGGTGACATGTGTGCAAACGCACCCCGTGGCGCATTTTAAGTTGCGGGATTAAGTCCCCTTGAATTCTGAGGGTCCCTGGGGCCCAACTAGCCCCCAGGTACCTACAGTTAGGACCACAGAGCTGAGTTGCAGAGAGCGATCCGAGGCCCCGCACCTTTTTCACCTCTCTGCAACGCAACTCTGTTGTGCTTACTGAAGGTACCTGGTGGGCTAGTTGGCCCCCAGGGTCCCTCAGGATTCAAAGGGAATTAATTCCCCAACTTAAAACGCACCACAGGGCGTGTTTGCGCACATGTCACCTGAGGCCCCGCCCCCTCCCTTCACCACTGTGCAAACGCGCCCCGTGGTGCGTTTTAAGTTGGGAGATTAGGTCACCTTGAATCCTGAGGGTCCCTGGGGCCCAACTAGCCCACTAGGTACTTCCAGTAAGCACCACAGGCCTGCGTTGCAACGCCTGTAACAAATTGTGCAGTTGTGTTTAGGTAGTGAAGAGGGTCGTGCTGGGGGTAGTGTTTTAGGGTTTAGGGTAGTGCAGTGGTGTTTGTGTAGTGTAGGGGGTCATGATGGGGGTAGATTTAGGGTTTAGGGTAGTGCAGTGGTGTTTGGGTAGTGTAGGGAGTCGTGCTGGGGGAGTGTTTTAGGGTTTAGGGTAGTGCAGTGGTGTTTGGGTAGTGTAGGGGGTCGTGCTGGGGGTAGTGTTTTAGGGTTTAGGGTAGTGCAGTGGTGTTTGGGTAGTGTAGGGGTCGTGCTGGGGGTAGTGATTTAGGGTAGTGCAGTGGTGTTTGGGTAGTGTAGGGGGTACTGCTGGGGGTAGTGTTTTAGGGTTTAGGTTAGTGCAGTGGTGTTTGGGTAGTGTAGGGGTACTGCTGGGGGTAGTGTTTTAGGGTTTAGGGTAGTGCAGTGGAGTTTGTGTAGTGTAGGGGGTAGTGTTTTAGGGTTTAGGGTAGTGCAGTGGTGTTTGTGTAGTGTAGGAGGTCGTGTTTTAGGGTTTAGGGTAGTGCAGTGGTCTTTGGGTAGTGTAGGGAGTCATGCGGGGGTAGTGTTTTAGGGTTTAGGGTAGTGTAGGGGGTCATGCGGGGGGTAGTGTTTTAGGGATTAGGGTAGTGCATTGATGTTTGGGTAGTGTAGGGGGTCATGCGGGGGTAGTGTTAGGGTTTAGGGCAGTGCAGTGGTGTTTGGGTAGTGTAGGGGGTCGTGCTGGGGGGAGTGTTTTAGGGTTTAGGGCAGTGCAGTGGTGTTTGGGTAGTGTAGGGGGTCATTCGGGGGGAGTGTTTTAGGGTTTAGGGCAGTGCAGTGGTGTTCGGGTAGTGTAGGGGGTCGTGCTGGGGAGAGTGTTTGAGGGTTTAGGGCAGTGCAGTCGTGTTCGGGTAGTGTAGGGGGTTGTGCTGGGGGTAGTATTTTAGGGTTTAGGGTAGTGCAGTGGTGTTCGGGTAGTGTAGGGGGTCGTGCTGGGGGTAGTGTTCTAGGGTTTAGGGCAGTACAGTGGTGTTAGGGCAGTGTAGGGGGTAATGCTGGGGATGGTGTTTTAGGGTTTAGGGCAGTGCAGTGGTGTTCGGGCAGTGTAGGGGGTCGTGCTGGGGGTGGTGTTTCAGGGTTTAGGGCAGTGCAGTGGTGTTCGGGCAGTGTAGGGGGTGGTGTTTCAGGGTTTCGGGCAGTGCAGTGGTGTTCGGGCAGTGTAGGGGGTCATGCAGGGGGTGGTGTTTCAGGGTTTAGGGCAGTGGTGTTCGGGCAGTGTAGGGGGTCGTGCTGGGGGTGGTGTTTCAGGGTTTGGGGCAGTGCAGTGGTGTTCGAGCAGTAAAGGGGGTCGTGCTGGGGGTGGTGTTTCAGGGTTTAGGGCAGAGCAGTGGTGTTCGGGCAGTGTAGGGGGTCGTGCTGGGGGTGGTGTTTCAGGGTTTAGGGCAGTGCAGTGGTGTTCGGGCAGTGTAGGGGGTGGTGTTTCAGGGTTTAGGGCAGTGCAGTGGTGTTCGGGCAGTGTAGGGGGTCATGCAGGGGGTGGTGTTTCAGGGTTTAGGGCAGTGGTGTTCGGGCAGTGTAGGGGGTCGTGCTGGGGGTGGTGTTTCAGGGTTTGGGGCAGTGCAGTGGTGTTCGAGCAGTAAAGGGGGTCGTGCTGGGGGTGGTGTTTCAGGGTTTAGGGCAGTGCAGTGGTGTTCGGGCAGTGTAGGGGGCGGTGCAGGGGGTGGTGTTTCAGGGTTTAGGGCAGTACAGTGGTGTTCGGGCAGTGTAGGGGGTGCTGCAGGGGGTGGTGTTTCAGGGTTTAGGGCAGTGCAGTGGTGTTCGGGCAGTGTAGGTGGTCGTGCTGGTGTTTCAGGGTTTAGGGCAGTGCAGTGGTGTTCGGGCAGTGTAGGGGGTCATGCTGGGGCTAGTGTTTCAGGATTTAGGGCAGAGCAATGGTGTTCAGGCAGTGTAGGGGGTTTTGCTGGAGGTGGTGTTTCAGGGTTTAGGGCAGTGCAGTGGTGTTCGTGCAGTGTAGGGAGTGGTGTTTCAGGGTTTAGGGCAGTGGTGTTCAGGCAGTGTAGGGGGTCTTGCTGGGGTTGATGTTTCAGGGTTTAGGGCAGTGCAGTGGTGTTCGGGCAGTGTAGGGGGTCGTGCTGGGGATGGTGTTTCAGGGTTTAGGACAGTGCAGTGGTGTTCCGGCAGTGTAGGAGGTCGTGCAGGGGGTGGTGTTTCAGGGTTTAGGGCAGTGCAGTGGTGTTCGGGCAGTGTAGGGGGTCGTGCTGGGGGTGGTGTTTCAGGGTTTCGGGCAGTGCAGTGGTATTCGGGCAGTGTAGGGTGTCGTGCTGAGGGGTGGTGTTTCAGGGTTTAGGGCAGTGCAGTGGTGTTCGGGCAGTGTAGGGGGTCGTGCAGGGGGTGGTGTTTCAGGGTTTAGGGCAGTGCAGTGGTGTTTGGGCAGTGTAGGGGGTCATGCAGGGGGTGGTGTTTCAAGGTTTAGGGCAGTGCAGTGGTGTTCGGCCAGTGTAGGTGGTCTTGCTGGGGGTGGTGTTTCAGGCTTTAGTGCAGTGGTGTTCGGGCAGTGTAGGGGGTCTTGCTGGGGGTGGTGTTTCAGGGTTTAGGGCAGTGCAGTGGTGTTCGGGCAGTGTAGGGGGTCTTGCTGGGGCTGGTGTTTCAGGGTTTAGGGCAGTGCAGTGGTTTTCGGGCAGTGTAGGCGGTCGTGCTGGGGCTGGTGCTTCAGGGTTTAGGGCAGTGCAGTGGTGTTCGGGCAGTGTACGGGGTTGTGCTGGGGGTGGTGTTTCAGGGTTTAGGGCAGTGGTGTTCGGGCAGTGTAGGGGGTCGTGCTGGGGGTGGTGTTTCAGGGTTTGGGGCAGTGCAGTGGTGTTCGAGCAGTAAAGGGGGTCGTGCTGGGGGTGGTGTTTCAGGGTTTAGGGCAGTGCAGTGGTGTTCGGGCAGTGTAGGGGGTGCTGCAGGGGGTGGTGTTTCAGGGTTTAGGGCAGTGCAGTGGTGTTCGGGCAGTGTAGGTGGTCGTGCTGGTGTTTCAGGGTTTAGGGCAGTGCAGTGGTGTTCGGGCAGTGTAGGGGGTGCTGCAGGGGGTGGTGTTTCAGGGTTTAGGGCAGTGCAGTGGTGTTCGGGCAGTGTAGGTGGTCGTGCTGGTGTTTCAGGGTTTAGGGCAGTGCAGTGGTGTTCGGGCAGTGTAGGGGGTCATGCTGGGGCTAGTGTTTCAGGATTTAGGGCAGAGCAATGGTGTTCAGGCAGTGTAGGGGGTTTTGCTGGAGGTGGTGTTTCAGGGTTTAGGGCAGTGCAGTGGTGTTCGTGCAGTGTAGGGAGTGGTGTTTCAGGGTTTAGGGCAGTGGTGTTCAGGCAGTGTAGGGGGTCTTGCTGGGGTTGATGTTTCAGGGTTTAGGGCAGTGCAGTGGTGTTCGGGCAGTGTAGGGGGTCGTGCTGGGGATGGTGTTTCAGGGTTTAGGGCAGTGCAGTGGTGTTCCGGCAGTGTAGGAGGTCGTGCAGGGGGTGGTGTTTCAGGGTTTAGGGCAGTGCAGTGGTGTTCGGGCAGTGTAGGGGGTCGTGCTGGGGGTGGTGTTTCAGGGTTTCGGGCAGTGCAGTGGTATTCGGGCAGTGTAGGGTGTCGTGCTGAGGGGTGGTGTTTCAGGGTTTAGGGCAGTGCAGTGGTGTTCGGGCAGTGTAGGGGTCGTGCAGGGGGTGGTGTTTCAGGGTTTAGGGCAGTGCAGTGGTGTTTGGGCAGTGTAGGGGGTCATGCAGGGGGTGGTGTTTCAAGGTTTAGGGCAGTGCAGTGGTGTTCGGCCAGTGTAGGTGGTCTTGCTGGGGGTGGTGTTTCAGGCTTTAGTGCAGTGGTGTTCGGGCAGTGTAGGGGGTCTTGCTGGGGGTGGTGTTTCAGGGTTTAGGGCAGTGCAGTGGTGTTCGGGCAGTGTAGGGGGTCTTGCTGGGGCTGGTGTTTCAGGGTTTAGGGCAGTGCAGTGGTTTTCGGGCAGTGTAGGCGGTCGTGCTGGGGCTGGTGTTTCAGGGTTTAGGGCAGTGCAGTGGTGTTCGGGCAGTGTACGGGGTTGTGCTGGGGCTGGTGTTTCAGGGTTTAGGGCAGTGCAGTGGTGTTCGGGCAGTGTAGGGGGTCGTGCTGGGGGTGGTGTTTCAGGGTTTAGGGCAGTGCAGTGGTGTTAGGGCAGTGTAGGGGGTCGTGCTGGGGTGGTGTTTCAGGGTTTAGGGCAGTGCAGTGGTGTTCGGGCAGTGTAGGGGGTCATGCTGGGGGTGGTGTTTCAGGGTTTAGGGCAGTGCAGTGGTGTATGGGCAGTGTAGGGGGTCTTGCTGGGGGTGGTGTTTCAGGGTTTAGGGCAGTGGTGTTCGGGCAGTGTAGGGGGTCTTGCTGGGGGCGGTGTTTCAGGGTTTAGGGCAGTGCAGTGGTGTTCGGGCAGTGTAGGGGGTCTTGCTGGGGCTGGTGTTTCAGGGTTTAGGGCAGTGCAGTGGTTTTCGGGCAGTGTAGGCGGTCGTGCTGGGGCTGGTGTTTCAGGGTTTAGGGCAGTGCAGTGGTGTTCGGGCAGTGTACGGGGTTGTGCTGGGGCTGGTGTTTCAGGGTTTAGGGCAGTGCAGTGGTGTTCGGGCAGTGTAGGGGGTCGTGCTGGGGGTGGTGTTTCAGGGTTTAGGGCAGTGCAGTGGTGTTCGGGCAGTGTAGGGGGTCGTGCTGGGGCTGGTGTTTCATGGTTTAGGGCAGTGCAGTGGTGTTCGGGCAGTGTAGGGGGTCGTGCTGGGGGTGGTGTTTCAGGGTTTAGGGCAGTGCAGTGGTGTTCGGGCAGTGTAGGGGGTCATGCTGGGGGTGGTGTTTCAGGGTTTAGGGCAGTGCAGTGGTGTACGGGCAGTGTAGGGGGTCTTGCTGGGGGTGGTGTTTCAGGGTTTAGGGCAGTGGTGTTCGGGCAGTGTAGGGGGTCTTGCTGGGGGTAGTGTTTTGGGGTTTAGGGCAGTGCAGTGGTGTTCGTGCAGTGTAGGGGGTCATGCTGGGGGTGGTGTTTCAGGGTTTAGGGCAGTGCAGTAGTGTTCGGGCAGTGTAGGGGATCGTGCAGGGGGTGGTGTTTCAGGGTTTAGGGCAGTGCAGTGGTGTTCGGGCAGTGTAGGGGTCGTGCTGGGGGTGGTGTTTCAGGGTTTAGGGCAGTGCAGTGGTGTTCGGGCAGTGTAGGGGGTCGTGCAGGGGGTGGTGTTTCAGGGTTTAGGGCAGTGCAGTGGTGTTTGGGCAGTGTAGGGGTCGTGCTGGGGCTGGTGTTTCAGGGTTTAGGGCAGTGCAGTGGTGTTCGGGCAGTGTAGGGGGTCTTGCTGGGGGTGGTGTTTCAGGGTTTAGGGCAGTGGTGTTCGGGCAGTGTAGGGGGTCTTGCTGGGGGTGGTGTTTCAGGGTTTAGGGCAGTGCAGTGGTGTTCGGGCAGTGTAGGGGGTCTTGCTGGGGGTAGTGTTTCAGGGTTTAGGGCAGTGCAGTGGTGTTCGTGCAGTGTAGGGGGTCGTGCTGGGGATGGTGTTTCAGGGTTTAGGGCAGTGCAGTAGTGTTCGGGCAGTGTAGGGGGTCGTGCAGGGGGTGGTGTTTAGTGTAGGGGTCGTGCTGGGGGTGGTGTTTCAGGGTTTAGGGCAGTGGTGTTTGGGCAGTTTAGGGGTCTTGCTGGGGATGTTGTTTCAGGGTTTAGGGCAGTGCAGTGGTGTTCGGGCAGTGTAGGAGGTCTTGCTGGGGGTAGTGTTTCAGGGTTTAGGGCAGTGCAGTGGTGTTCGGGCAGTGTAGGGGTCATGCTGGGGGTGGTGTTTTAGGGTTTAGGGCAGTGCAGTTGTGTTCGGGCAGTGTAGGGGGTCGTGAAGGGGTGGTGTTTCAGGGTTTAGGGCAGTGCAGTGGTGTTCGGGCAGTGTAGGGGGTCGTGCTAGGGTATGTGTTTCAGGGTTTAGGGCAGTGCAGTGGTGTTCAGGCAGTGTAGGGGTTGTGCTGGGGGTAGTGTTTTAGGGTTTAAGGTAGTGCAGTGGTGTTTGTGTAGTGTAGGGGGTCGTGCTGGGGGCAGTGTTTTAGGGTTTAGGGTAGTGCAGTGGTGCTTGTGTAGTGTAGGGGGTCGTGCTGGGGGAGTGTTTTAGGGTTTAGGGTAGTGCAGTGGTGTTTGTGTAGTGTAGGGGGTCATGTTTTAGGGTAGTGCAGTGGTGTTTGGGTAGTGTAGGGGGTCGTACTGGTGGTAGTGTTTTAGGATTTAGGTTAGTGCAGTGGTGTTGGGGTAGTGTTTTAGGGTTTAGGGTAGTGCAGTGGTGTTTGTGTAGTGTAGGGGGTCATGCTGGGGGTAGTGTTTTAGGGTTTAGGATAGTGCAGTGGTGCTTGTGTAGTGTAGGGGGTCGTGCTGGGGTAGTGTTTTAGGGTTTAGGGTAGTGCAGTTGTGTTTTTGTAGTGTAGGGGGGTCATGTTTTAAGATGCAACGCTCCAATACCTGACCAGTCTGCTCTACATAAAACTGCAAAAAAACAAAAAATAAAAAGTGTTTTGCACACTTTTGTCATTGGGCTATATGTGGGCTACATCTGGGTAATATTTGTGCTACATTTGGGCTCTTTTTTCACTGGTGGCCATCTTGGAAGACTTCTTTCTTATGAAGTTTCCTAATTTCCTCATTTACTGCAGTCTCCTCAGTAGGAAATGCTTTCAGTTTTTTACTTTGATTCCATCAAGAAGGCATTCAGATGTGTCACACATTTGCCATAAATTCAGAATGTTATTACTCTAGTTGTTCATTAGATCACTGTAGTAAAGCTACTGCTCACCAAGGAGTTAACTGGAAGTCTACTGCTGGTATTGAAAGTGATTGTTTCAGTCTGCATGTCAGAATTTTCTAATGAAATAGAAGAGGATTTGAGATCTCACTTAAAACATGCACTAAATTTTCTTTTTGCAGCACTAACCATAATTTCTATGGCAAAATGAACCCCCTCATTTTGTTCCTTTTTAAATTAAATGTTTTAAGTGTTACCAGTTTATTCCAATCAAGATGGCTTCAGGTGTGCCATACTTTTGTCATAAGTAAGACTGTTAGCTCTCTAGTTGTTCTTTAGAACACTCTGGGAAGCTGCAGTAGAACACAAAGGCATCAACTGACAGGCTGCTCCTGTTGAAATATAACAGGAAGATATTTGAGATCTCACTTAAAACATGTCCTAATTTTTCTTTCTACAGCACTAACCATAATTTCTATGGCAAAATGAACCCCCTCATTTTGTTCCTTTTTAAATTAAATGTTTTAAGTGTTACCAGTTTATTCCAATCAAGATGGCTTCAGGTGTGCCATACTTTTGTCATAAGTAAGACTGATAGCGCTCTAGTTGTTCTTTAGAACACTCTGGGAAGCTGCAGTAGAACACAAAGGCATCAACTGACAGGCTGCTCCTGTTGAAATATAACAGGAAGATATTTGAGATCACACTTGAAACATGTCCTAATTTTTCTTTCTACAGCACTAACCATAATTTCTATGACAAAATGAACCCCATCATTTTGTTCCTTTTTAAATTAAATGTTTTAAGTGTTACCAGTTTATTCCAATCAAGATGGCTTCAGGTGTGCCATACTTTTGTCATAAGTAAGACTGTTAGCACTCTAGTTGTTCTTTAGAACACTCTGGGAAGCTGCAGTAGAACACAAAGGCATCACCTGCAGGCTGCTCCTGTTGAAATATAACAGGAAGATATTTGAGATCACACTTGAAACATGTCCTAATTTTTCTTTCCAGAGCACTAACCATAATTTCTATGACAAGATGAACCCCATCATTTTGTTCCTTTTTAAATTAAATGTTTTAAGTGTTACCAGTTTATTCCAATCAAGATGGCTTCAGGTGTGCCATACTTTTGTCATAAGTAAGGCTGTTAGCACTCTAGTTGTTCTTTAGAACACTCTGGGAAGCTGCAGTAGAACACAAAGGAATCAACTGACAGTCTCTGCCCTTGTTGGATGTACATGTTTTACTGAGAATGTCAGACTTCATTCTCACATGACTGAGAAAGATAATGTGAATTTACAGAAAATATGCTCTCATTTTAGCTTCTGGGGCACCTTCCAAAACTGTATGGGACAAGCATGTGAAAATAGTTTTCTCTCAAACATGATTCATGATATCCCAGCAGAAGGTTTTTCACAGGGTAAAATCACCTTAGAACACACCACAATTCCTGAAATTAGTATGGTACCATCAACAAATGAATTCTAATGTAGCTAAAGTCTGTTCTCACCCTTTATAGTTCTCCTTTTGGTAACCCTCAAAATCTTCGATTCACTACAATGCATTTCAATGGGGTACTATCATTTCTATTGGTCCCAAGATGGCTGCCAGCAATTCCAGGATGAAGTGCTGACAGCCAATCAGATCTCACGATGACATGTGTGGTTAGGCTCCGCCCAGATATATATGTGTTTTTACTTTTGATTTTCTCAGCAACTACTGAACGGATTTACACCATTTAACAAAAGGGTTCTTTTTGAACCAAGAACTACCTCTTTGCCAAATTTGGTGTAATTCCGTTCAGCAGTTCGGGCTGTAGCCTTGCATAAAGTTTCCTATGGGAAATTGATTTTTTGACTCTTATTTTTTAAATTTCTCCGCAACTACTGAACGAATTTACACCATTTAACAAAAGGGTTCTTTCTGAACCAAGAACTACCTCTTTGCCAAATTTGGTGTAATTCCGTTCAGCAGTTCGAGCTGTAGCCGTGTCTAAAGTTTCCTACGGGAAAATGAATGGGGAAAACACGTTTTGGGACCCCCTTTTCTCGGCCCCGCTTGACGAATCACCCTGAGACTTTCAGGGTAGGAGCAGACCGGAGCGGGCCATAAAGTTTGAAAATTTCGCGAAGATTCGTCAACTCGACGCAAGAGTTATTTCAAATAGAATGTCGCGGATTTCCTATGGAAAATAGGTCCTAACTATAACTATCTACTGGCGACCGCCAGTAGATATATATATATATATATATATGTATATATATATACATACATATATATATATATATATATATATATATATATATATATATATATATATATATATATATATATATATATATATATATAATCTACTGGCGGTCGCCAGTAGATAGTTATAGTTAGGACCTAGTTTCCATAGGAAAAGCGTTTTTCTTTTCCCAATAACTTTGGCGCCGGTTGACGAATATTCACAAAATTTTCAAAACTTGTGGCCCGCTCCGGTCAGCTCCTATCCTGATAGTTTCGGGGTGATTCGCAAGCGGGGGCCGAGAAAAAAGGGGGGTCCCAAAACGTGTTTTCTCCATGTTATTTTCCATAGGAAACTTTAGACACGGCTACAGCTCGAACTGCTGAATGGAATTACACCAAATTTGGCAAAAAGGTAACCCTTGGTTCAGAAAGAGCCCTTTTTGTTAAATGGTGAAAATCCGTTCAGTAGTTCCTGAGAAATTGAAAAAAAAGAGGTCGGAAAATGAATTTCCCATAGGAAACTTTAGACACGGCTACAGCTCGAACTGCTGAACGGAATTACACCAAATTTGGCAAAAAGCTAGTGCTTGGATCGGAAAGCGCCCTTTTTTTAAAATGGTATAAATCCGTTCAGTAGTTGCTGAGAAAATCAAAAAATAAAAGTTTCGATATTTAGAGGCGCGGTGGATCCGCGGACCCTCCCGACCACAAGCTTTATTCTAATTGGCTGTCAACACTCCAAACCAGGAAGTGTTGGCAGCCATCTTGTGACTCGGTAGAACCGAGTCACAAGAAAACAGGGAAACAAACGCGAAAAACAAGAAAAGGGGGCAGGGTAAAAACACCCTGACTCCCTAGGCCTGCTCAGGGGGTCCCACAAGGACACCCAGGGCCAAAAAAAGCATTTTTTTTAAAAAACAAATTTGGCGAAGTTCGCGCTGGATCCGCGAATCCCGCTGAAATTTTTTAAAAAATGAAGCGCGGGCTCCCGCGCTTCATTTAATTGAGGCCCCAGGGTGGGCCAGGTCCTGGGGGCATTTTCAAAAATATATGCGGGGGCCCACGGGGGCCACCGTAGCCCGGGGACCGCCACCCCCGGGGCTTGTTTTTTTAAAAGAAAAGAACCTGTGTGGGGGCTCGAGCCCCCACACGCCCGAGGACCGCCACCTCCCCGGGGCACTAAGTATGTAAATTTGGGGGTCCGTTACGGACCCCGAGCCCGAGGGACCACCACCTCCCGGGGCTTTGAAACTGAAGGGAGGGGGCCGCGCAGCCCCCTCCTGGAACCCGTGATGGCCCTGGGGACCGCCACCCCCCAGGGCCGGCTCCTGCAGTGTCCCAGGGTGCCCACCCCCAGGACACTGCTGTTTGCTATGGCAGGGCATAGCAAACTTGCTTTGGATTTTGGAAGCGAGAGCAGGAAACCTGCTCTTGCTTCCAAAATTCAAAGCAGATTGCTTTTACACACAGGGAGCTGCATGTCAGCAGCTCCCCATGTGGAAAAACAATGGCGGCTCCTGCAGGATGCAGGGAGCCGGCGGGACCGTGGGGGCATTGGGGCTCCCCCCACGGTCCCCAACGGATAGGGCCTGCCCCGGGGGATAGGGTCCCCGGGGCTAGAAGTGGCCCGGGAGGGGTGCCACGCGGCCCCCCTCCCCCAAATAAATAAATAATAAAAAAAAAAGGCCGGCCCCGGGGATGGGGTCCCCGGGGCCAATAGAGGCCTCAGGAGGGGGCCTCGCAGCCCCCTCCTTAAAAACATACATATATGTGGCCATGCCCCGGGGGATGGGGTCCCCAGGGCCGGAATCGGCCACGGTAGGGGGGCCCACGCTGCCCCCTTCCCGTTCAGATTTTGTATTTTTTTTTAAAAAGGGGTCAGGCCCTGGGGGATGGGGTCCCCAGGGCCCAAAAAAAGGAAAAAGAAGGGGGGCCACACAGCCCCCCTTCTAAATAAAGACACAATCGTGCCGGAGGCCCTGCCCAGCAACACTCTGCAAACGCGCCCTGTGGCGCATTTTAAATTGGGGAATTAATTCCCCTTCAATACTGGGGGTCCCTGGGAGCCAACTAGCCCACCAGGTACCTCCAGTAAGCGCCACAGGGCTGTGTTGCAGAGAGGTGGTCCATGCCACGCCCCTTTTTACACCTTTCTGCAATGCAGCTCTGTGGCGCTTACTGGAGGTACCTGGTGGGCTAGTTGGACCCCAGGGACCCTCAGGATTCAATGGGACTTTATCCCCCAACTTAAAACACGCCACAGGGCGCGTTTGCACAGTGGTGAAGGGAGGGGCCGGGCCTGAGGTGACATGTGTGCAAACACGCCCTGTGGCGCGTTTTAAGTTGGGGAATTAATTCCCCTTCAATCCTGAGGGCCCCTGGGGGCCAACTAGCCCACCAGGTACCTCCAGTAAGCGCCACAGGCCTGCGTTGCAGAGAGGTGGTCCAGGCCACGCCCCTTTTACACATCTCTGCAACGCAGGTCTGTGGCGCTTACTGGAGGTACCTAGTGGGCTAGTTGGGCCCCAGGGACCCTCAGGATTCAAGGGACTTAATCCCCCAACTTAAAATGCGCCACGGGCGCGTTTGCACAGTGGTGAAGGGAGGGGGCGGGGCCTGAGGTGACATGTGTGCAAACACGCCCTGTGGCGCGTTTAAAGTTGGGGAATTAATTCCTCTTCAATCTTGAGGGTCCCTGGGGTGAACTAGCCCACCAGGTACCTCCAGTAAGCGCCACAGGCCTGCGTTGCAGAGAGGTGGTCCAGGCCACGCCCCTTTTACACCTCTCTGTAACGCAGCTCTGTGGCGCTTACTGGAGGTACCTGGTGGGCTAGTTGGACCCCAGGGACCCTCAGGATTCAAGGGGACTTAATCCCCCAACTTACAACACGCCAGGGGGCGTATTTGCAGAGTGGTGGAGAAAGGGGGCATGGCCTTTGTCTACCTCTCACCAATCCCACTGCGTGGGGCTTACTGGAGGTAAAGGTAGGCTAGTTGGCCCCTAAAGGACCCCCAGCAGTGAAGGGGACTTCAATCCCCATCCAAGAGCGTGCCAGGGAGCGCGTTTGTAGAGTGGTGGGCAAAGTGGGCGTGGCCTGGTGCGAGTACTTACCAGTGCTGCTGTGTGGGACTGACTGGAGGTAATAGTTTGGGAAGTTGGCCCCCAATTGATGTCCTTGGGGGCCAACTACCCCTCTTGTTACCTCCAGTAAGTCCCACACAGTGGGATTGCTAAGATGTCTTCGGAGGCCATGGCCCCCTTTCTCTACCACTCTGCAAACGTGCCTCGTGGCAAACTACGGGATGGGGGATGAAGTCCAATTTAGTCCTGAGGGAGTTTGGGGGCCAAGAATCCCTCCTGGTACCTCCTGTAAGTCCTACGCAGCGGAATTCCTGAGCGTTGGTTGGACGCCCAGCACCCTTTCTCCACCACTCTGCAAACGTGACTACTAGTTAAAGTAGCATATTTCTGCACCTCTGACTTAGAGGTAGTTTTAATCCCCCTGCCCTATTATGTACTAGGGCCTTACAGAGAGAGGAGGTCATGCTAATCACAGGAGTACCCCAATGCATAGTGTTCCCTAGTGTATGTAGGTGTTTTCACTGTATTCTAAGTGTCTTTTAGCATAGCACTGGCTCTAGGCCTCGTTAGTCAGAGTCAGTTACCACCAGTACCCGTCTGAAAAAGTTGTGGGCACAGGATGATTTTGCAACAAGGCCTCTTTCTGCTCCTCTGTTGGTTCTTTCTGCACATGTCTTGCTTCTTCCTGCACTTTTGTTCGTCTTTGTGGACTTCTGTTGCTTCTTTCTGCATTTCTTTTGCTTCTTTCTGTGCGTTTTTTCTTCTATCTTCACATGTACTACCTCTGTAGGCATAGTTAGAAACTAGCATTTAAAAAACCTTTGAAATTCACTTAAAAAATCATAGGTTTCAGGCAAGTTATAGTTAGAAATTAGCATTTAAAAAACCTTTGAAATTCACTGAAAAAACCATAGGTTTCAGGCACGTTATAGTTAGAAATTAGCATTTAAAAAACCTTAGAAATTCACTGAAAAAACCATAGGTTTTAGGGAAAGTTATAGTTAGTTGGACATTTCACTCGTACAAAACCAGAGAAATTCCCCCGTTATAGTTAGTTCAGCTAACTATAACTTGCGCCCCCGCAATGCACTGCTGATGACGTCACATATTACATCACTCATGACATGGTCAGTGACATCACTGATGACATCACTGATGACATCTCAAATGACATCACTGATGACATCACTGATGACATCATCCATGTGATAATTTGATGCATCTTCTCACACCCTAATATAACCTTTGATATACCCACTCTAAATTACAGACTGCCATTCTCAAAACCATAGACACTCCAACACCAATAACTACATACCCACTCACTGATTCTTAGGTCTACACACACATCCACTCACTCACCCGTACAGTCACTCATACTTACGGTCACTCAGTACAGGACTATCATATGCACTCATACACCTATATAGACACTCACATACCGCCACTCATCCATAGAGGTACTCACACACCTAGTCAGTCATGCAAATAATTAATCACACTGCCATTTACTCACCTATACAGTGATACACACACCAGCTCACTTACTCATACAAATACTAGCACATTCTTACGCTCTTATACAATCACTGATACAAGTACACACTCATCCATACAGCCACTCTCACAATCACACACTCTCACTTATAGCCATTTATATACTCCAACACACATATATACTGCCTTTCACATATGTAGTTACTCACACATGTACCACTGAGATATACATTCACTCACTAACACACCCATACACACACTCACCCACCCATATAGTCCATCACAGATGCACTCTTGAAACCATGCACCCAGTGAATCACCCACTCACACATCTATGCACAGAGTCACACACACCCCACTCACACAAACACTCAGGCACCCATACAGATACTCATACAACCAATCAATAACCCATGTAGACACTCATGTAGCTATTCACAAACCCATGCAGCCGCTTACACACCAACAGACAGACGGATACAGACATTCACACAGTTTAGTCACTAACCCATGCATTCAGTAAGATACGTTTAATCACTCACTTATAGAGTCAGTCACGCACCTACTAAATCATCCATTCAGACACTTATACACCCACTCATTCTTCAATACGCCTTTCCCTATATATATTAAACATATTTAAACTTTACAGAAACACACAGTCACTGGATGATGTCATCAGTGATGTCATTTGAGATGTCATCAGTGATGTCACTGACCATGTCATGAGTGATGTAATATGTGACGTCATCAGCAGTGCATTGCGGGGCGCAAGTTATAGTTAGCTGAACTAACTATAACGGGGGAATTTCTCTGGTTTTGTACGAGTGAAATGTCCAACTAACTATAACTTTCCCTAAACCTATGGTTTTTTCAGTGAATTTCTAAGGTTTTTTAAATGCTAATTTCTAACTATAACGTGCCTGAAACCTATGGTTTTTTCAGTGAATATATATATATTTACATATATATATATTACATATATACATATATTAAGTTGATACTTTCATTATATATATATATATATATATATTTTTTTTTCTTTTCACTGAATAAATCAAATGTTACTGGGACGTTATAGTTAGGAAATAGAATTTAAAAAACCTTAGAAATTCACTGGAAAAACCAAAGGTGATCAGTGGTGTCATCAGTGACGGCGCTGCTGGAGGCCAGGATGGAAGAGTGTTTTGACCAGCTGAAGAGGAAGATCTGAGTCCTAGCCTACCGCTAGACCTCTCTTGCCCCTTTTTTAATCTTTTGTTTGATGGGTGGGACTTGTTAGGGAAACAGTGGGAATGTGGGAGTTGGGGAAATCTTTGGTGTATATTATTATTTTGGACATTTGATTTTATCAGGACTCGGGCACATGGCGTCTGCCGAAAATGAATGCAGACTCATAACGAGGAAACACGCATCAGGATTCCTCCACGATTGATACGGAAACTACATCTCCCATGAGGTAATGGGTGTTTTTGTAGTTTAGACGGGCCAATCAGGGCCTTAAATACGGACACTGCACGTCGGACGGCGTGCGTAATTCCTTAGGGATACTTTGTTTCCCACGAAGGTCAGGAGTTGTGATTCTTCATGTGGCTGGTTCCCGTTTGATGTCAGGCCGCGGAGGGCTGAGGAAGCTGCTTCGTTCCTTTTATGTCCGTGCCTGGCACCAGAGGAGAGGAGAGCAACGGAGTTTCATTGCCACAGCGGTGAGCTTGATGTACTGTGGCGGCAAGAGAAGCAACCGTCTTATTGATCCATGCTGATTGGCAATTGTGACATACTGCTGCAGTGATGTTAACCGCAGCGGGGTTGCCGTGATTGTTGTCCTGCGCTCAGGAAACAAACTTAGAATGCTATTGGAAGTTATGAATTAATAACTTGGAACTAGAGACGTTTATGTTCTTGGCATCCGGTTAAGGCATTATTGTTCTGACTTTGAATTCTCCTACGTTTATTTTTCTTTGGAGAAAAAGAGGTAACTTGGGACTGTTGGATTTCTTTTACGTCCCGAACTTTTCAACCAAAGTATTCCTTTGCTATATATGCACTATTGCTGGGACTACTTATTTCTTACTTTGGAGAAGGCTTCTGCATATCTTTTTGTATGATATATTTGAGGGGTATGTACGAAATCGAATATGATGCAAACCCTTAAATAACGTATGGTGGTATATGTGTGAAGACTAATATCTCTTCTTGTTTTCTGGATTTAAGGATAGTGTATATAACATTGGGGCAGTGGCCTTGCGGCATGAAAGAAGTGAGAGAACTGCGTACTTATGGTTGAGGTATGTGATGTTCCCTTATTTAGTGAGAATTATTGAGAGTAGTTTCTTCCATGTGTTTAATCTTGTCTCTCTCTTCTTTCAGGTGTCTCCTTCTTCCCAGCTGTTCCCTTCCTATCCCTTCCCTCGCTTGATCACCCTAAAATTCTGATTCACACATCTGAATTGGGGGTATCAAGAGGTGGACCCAATTGTGCATCGTTCGGATCCTGAGGAGTTCCTTCTTTCACCCTCGCCAGGTGAAAGCCTTGACAGAATTACGCACCCACGTTGTTAAACTCCTCCTGGTCCGTTCGATTCCATAATGGCCACTATGAATGACGTCCTACAGGTCTTAGATGCGGTACGACAGGAGCTAGCTCTCTGCAGGGCAGAAACCGCGGCCCTAAAAGAAAAGGTTGAGAAATTGCAGCGGAATCCATTTGATGCCGCAACCTCCCAGATACAGGTCCATGTACCTCCACAGATTCCTTTGGCTTCCCCTGAAAGGTTTTCGGGTGATCCATATAAGGTACAGGTGTTTTTAACGCAGATTCTGTTGCATTTTTCCTGTAAACCCGCTGCGTTCCCGAACAACCATTCACGTGTCGCTTTTGCCATTTCTTATCTAGCCGGGGATGCAGCCAACTGGGCAGTCCCCCTGGTCAAAAATAATGATCCCGTTCTTTCGGATTGGAATGCATTCAGGGTTGAGTTTGAACGAGTGTTTGACAGGAGGGCTGCTGCGTTTAGCGCAGACAGGGAATTGCTTGAATTAAGGCAAGGTAAGAAAGACCTCATTACCTATATGACCTCCTTTAATCGGTTGGTCGCTGAATCTGCCTGGCCAGAAGAGAAAAGGATGTCCCTGTATTATCAGGGACTGAAGGATGAGATGAAAGACATCCTGGCGCAAATCGAACCGCAACCTAGTATTTGTGTGGATCTCATGAATTTGACTCTAAAATTGGACCACAGATTATCGGAAAGGACGGGAGAGAAAAAGAGAGCTGTAGGTCAATATGACAGATCATACCGTAAGCCTCTAGTTGCTAGTGAAAGTACTACGGAGCCTATGGAGATAGGGGCAGTACGGGCTCCACTTACTAAGGAGGAGAAAGAATCCCGTAGAACGAAAGGCTTGTGCATGTATTGTGGGTTAAAGGGACATTATGTTCGAGATTGTCCAAATAAACCTAAAAAACCAGTCACCTTAACGATCAAAGACGGAATACACAGACATGTAGAAACCATCACTTTCAATATTATAGAGGCCCCCAATACGAACTTATTCTGGGGATGCCTTGGTTGAGATTGCATAACCCCTTCATTGATTGGAAGGAAAAGTCTTTGCATTTTCTTTCCGCAGAATGTCAGCTCAACTGCATACAGAGCTCCCCGGTTCACTCATTAGCTACGGTACCACAGTTCATGATAGCTACAGCGGCAGAAAAAGAAACAACGTTACCCTTTTGTTACGAGGAATACAGGGATGTTTTCAATAAGAGTCAAGCTGAGTCTTTGCCCCCTCACAGGGAATATGATTGCCAAATAGACTTGCTACCGGGTGCTACTCTACCGTCCTGTCGAGTTTACGCCTTGTCTCAACCAGAAATGAGACACCTGAAAGAATATCTGGATCACTACACTTCCATAGGGTTCATAAGACCTTCCCGTTCCCCAGCTGCTTCACCACTTTTCTTTATCTCCAAAGCTAACAAAGAGTTGAGAACTTGTATAGACTTTCGAATGTTAAACAAAAACACTGTAAAGAATCGGTACCCTTTGCCTCTCATCTCTGTTTTGTTGGATCAGATTAAAGAAGCCACAGTGTATACTAAACTAGATCTAAGGGGTGCATATCATCTGGTACGAATGAGAGCAGGGGACGAATGGAAAACAGCATTCAAAACTAGATATGGATTGTTCGAGTACATGGTTATGCCTTTCGGCTTGTGCAATGCCCCTGCAGCTTTCCAGTACTTTTTGAATGAGGTGTTGATGGAATTTTTGGATAAATTCGTGGTTGTATACATTGACAACATTTTAATATACTCCGCGAATGACAAAGTGCACAAAACACTTGGGGGTAGTTTTGCATAAACTACGACAGCATAGCTTATATTGCAAGCTGAGCAAATGTGAGTTCCACGTATTGGAGGTGGAATTTCTGGGGGTCATGCTTTGTTCTTCTGGTTTTCGTATGGCTGAAAGAAAGGTGCAAGCTCTGCAGGAATGGCCTGAACCCCGCAGTGTGAAAGACGTGCAATGCTTTTTGGGGTTTGCTAACTACTATAGGAGGTTTATACATCATTTCTCCCAAGTAGTGGCACCCATAACCAGATTATTAAGAAAAGGAGTTTGTTTTTGCTGGTCGGTTGAAGCCTCAGAAGCCTTCAGATTTTTGAAAGAGGCGTTCACTACTGCACCTGTATTGAACCATGCTAATCCGGAAGCCCCTTCATAGTGGAGGCTGACGCGTCCAACGAGGCAATTGGAGCAATATTGTCACAGAGAAACAAAAACACAGGTCAACTACATCCCATAGCCTACATGTCCAAAAAACTCAATCCTGCTGAACTGAACTACACTATCGCAGAGAAGGAACTGTTGGCTATTAAACGAGCCTTCCAGGAATGGAGACACTACTTGTGGGGAGCCCGACATACTGTCACCGTTTATACGGATCATAGGAATCTTCAATTCATGAGAACAGCCAGTCAACTGACTCAAAGACAAATGCGCTGGATGTTATTTTTGCTGATTTTGATTTTGTTGTCACATATCGGCCAGGCATTGAGAACAGGAAGGCAGATGCCTTGTCTAGGCATTCGGTGGGGGAAGAGGTACGAGATACATCTATGGAAACCATTATCCAACCCTCCAAGGTGCTGTGTGTAATCACGATAGACACATTCATGAAGGCAGTGAAAGAAGCTAAACCATCTGCTTCATGGGACGTGTGGGTCACTCAAGGCACTCATCGTAGCATCAAACACGGCTTGCCTTTCTACAGGAATCAGTTATACTTACCCACTAAGGAAACACAGCTGAAAGCCTTTGGGTGGTGTCACGAGTCAAAAATGGCTGGACATCCAGGAAACGCCAAGACGATTGAGCTTCTTCAACGTTACTTTTGGTGGGAAGCTATGAAAGCAGATGTGCAGCAATGGATCACGAACTGCGGTGTTTGTGCGAGGGCTAAGACTAGTACTTCTAAACCCACAGGACAATTGATGCCTTTGCCTACCCCAGACCGGCCATGGAAGAGCATCAGTCTTGATTTTATCACTGGCTTACCAAAGAATCAGGGTCTCTCGGCTATTTTGGTGGTAGTCGATAGCCTCACGAAAATGGGACACTTCATTCCTTGTCCTAATTTACCCACTGCAGGGCAAACAGCGCAGTTACTCTTAAACAGCGTGGTTCGGTTGCATGGGCTTCCTGAAGTGATCGTTTCGGATAGGGGCCCGCAATTCACGGCGCGGTTTTGGCAATCCTGGTGTAAGACATTACAGATCTCTTCAGCCCTTTCCACGAGTTTCCATCCGCAAACGGTTGGGCAGACAGAAAGGCTCAATCAAACTCTCAAGAAGTATCTACGATGTTATGCAGCTGAAGCTGAGGATTCGTGGGTGGCTCTATTATGGCTGGCGGAACTAGCCTACAACAACGCTATGCATAGCGCCACTGGGGTATCTCCATGGTTTGCTACATATGGATTCCATCCGAAGATTCTACCAGTCACTCTCCCTATGACCCAAGTAACAGTACCGTCTGTAAGAGAGCGTGTGCAAGACATTCAAGACATCCATAAAAAGATACAGGTACATTTGCGACACGCCAAAGTGTAATATAAGAAATGGGCGGACAAGCATCGACAAGTGGGACCTACATATCGGATCGGAGACAGGGTATGGTTGTCTACCAAAAACATCCGCTTCAGGATGCGAAGTGTTTTCCATCCTAAATACATTGGTCCCTATACGGTGATTAAGCAAATCAACCCTGTGGTGTACAAACTGCGACTGCCTGTCCATATGAGGATTCATCCTTCCTTCCACTGTAGTCTGTTGAAACCTGTAGGACGATCCAGATGTAAGGCAGCGCCACCAGTACTGAGGGACGGCCAGGAGGAATATGAGGTGCGAAGAATCAAGGACGCTTCGTATCGTAAGGGGCTTCTATGGTACTTAGTGTCCTGGAAGGGGTACACCTCTGAGGATGATTCGTGGGAGCCCTGCACCAATGTCCACGCCCCGCGGGAGGTGCGTGCCTTCCACAACCGGAACCCCACTAAACCTGGACCTAGGAGACGCTTGGGAGGGGGATGTACTGTCAGGACTCGGGCACATGGCGTCTGCCGAAAATTAATGCAGACTCATAACGAGGAAACACGCATCAGGATTCCTCCACGATTGATACGGAAACTACATCTCCCATGAGGTAATGGGTGTTTTTGTAGTTTAGACGGGCCAATCCAGGGCCTTAAATACGGACACTGCACGTCGGACGGCGTGCGTAATTCCTTAGGGATACTTTGTTTCCCGCGAAGGTCAGGAGTTGTGATTCTTCGTGTGGCTGGTTCCCGTTTGATGTCAGGCCGCGGAGGGCTGAGGAAGCTGCTTCGTTCCTTTTATGTCCGTGCCTGGCACCAGAGGAGAGGAGAGCGATGGAGTTTCATTGCCACAGCGGTGAGCTTGATGTACTGTGGCGGCAAGAGAAGCAACCATCTTATTGATCCATGCTGATTGGCAATTGTGACATACTGCTGCAGTGATGTTAACCGCAGCGGGGTTGCCGTGATTGTTGTCCTGCGCTCAGGAAACAAACTTAGAATGCTATTGGAAGTTATGAATTAATAACTTGGAACTAGAGACGTTTATGTTCTTGGCATCCGGTTAAGGCATTATTGTTCTGACTTTGAATTCTCCTATGTTTATTTTTCTTTGGAGAAAAAGAGGTAACTTGGGACTGTTGGATTTCTTTTACGTCCCGAATCTTTCAACCAAAGTATTCCTTCGCTATATATGCACTATTGCTGGGACTACTTATTTCTTACTTTGGAGAAGGCTTCTGCATATCTTTTTGTATGATTTATTTGAGGGGTATGTACGAAATCGAATATGATGCAAACCCTTAAATAACGTATTGTGGTATATGTGTGAAGACTAATATCTCTTCTTGTTTTCTGGATTTAAGGATAGTGTATATAACATTGGGGCAGTGGCCTTGTGGCATGAAAGAAGTGAGAGAACCGCGTACTTATGGTTGAGGTATGTGATGTTCCCTTATTTAGTGAGAATTATTGAGAGTAGTTTCTTCCATGTGTTTAATCTTGTCTCTCTCTTCTTTCAGGTGTCTCCTTCTTCCCAGCTGTTCCCTTCCTATCCCTTCCCTCGCTTGATCACCCTAAAATTCTGTTTCACACATCTGAATTGGGGGTATCAAGAGGTGGACCCAATTGTGCATCGTTCGGATCCTGAGGAGTTCCTTCTTTCACCCTCGCCAGATGAAAGCCTTGACAGATTTATATGGACAATTTTAATTTTGGACTTGCTTTACTGGACATTGGTTGGGGTTAGGGAGAGGGGTGGGTGAGGTGTTGTGGCTTTCCTTCTAGTTTATATTTCTTAGGGGAATACATTTATAGTTTTATATATGATGTAAATCTTTTTGGGGGTTTACTCTTTTACTTCGCACTGTTTCCTTTGCCGCAGGGCCGCAGTGAGTTTTTGAAATCTGCCGATAGTGTAACAAACCAACAGATAGATGTGGTACCCTCACTTGTCCTACTACTCTCAGTCTCTCCTCCCAGTCTATGCAGTCTGCAACTATATTAACCCCTATGGACTCGGAAGTGGTGTGGGTGTATGAATTAATTTCCATAGTATATAGGTTATTGCATCTTGAATGAATCCCCCACAGTTCTTCTCTTACCTGTGATTAGTTGAAGTGATGGCTGCATGGTGATGGTTTCCCAAGGTGCCATGGTGGTGGTAGTAGTAGACAGTAGCAGCATGCTAGCGGACTAGTCGAATACTAGTGAAAGGACCAGATTCTGCAGCGAGGTTCCACTCCCTCCTAGCTGAACTCAAACTGTAGGATGAGGAATATTCATCGCAGGGAACTAAGTAAATTGACATATTAAAAACTGAGTTAATGCCGTTTTATGCCATTTTATTTGCCAGTTTTGCAAATGATCACCAAGGCTAAAGTAAAATAAATAATCAGAATGGTAAGCTAGTAAAAGTTACAAACTGAAGTCGACTCGAGCTATGAAGTGTACAAGCACAACCTTTAGTGCTGGAAGGATGATGATGCTGGCAATTATGAATTATATTCCTCTGAAAACAATGTAAATATTGAATACTGTGCATGGGTGGGAAATCTAATATATATAATATTGCTAGTGTGGGCCATACTTAGAGCAGAAGAAGATCCTCGTCCTGCCTTGAGTTGGTGTTGCTTTCACCACATCCGCCCCACCAAGTGTGTGACAATTAATGGTGTAAATTTAATTTAGTCACACCTCAATAAATCTCACAGCCTTGGGTAAGAGGGTTAGGTGTTCGATGAATGGATGGGAAGGGGATTTGAGAGAAAGGTTTGACAAAGACAAACACTGCACAAGGACAACAAATTCATCTTGGCAGCCGACCATCATAAATCTGTTATGGGAGAAAAAGGAAATGCATGCATGATGATGAGTATTAGTACAGGAAAATCAAATCAAATTGTCGGTCTGCCCCCAGAAAGACCCAAGTTACATTATGTTCCGTAACTGTTGTACCGAGCTTTGAAAGATATCAAATACAATTTAAATATCTGTAGGAGTCAAGTACAACACATAAAAAACACACAAATTGTAATAATTAAAGAGAAAAAGGATACTGTATTGCCAAATTGGGAGTTGCATCTGCATTCCTCTTGGACTGTCCATCAATCTTGGGTGCCTGGCAGATGCGGTTCGGTAAGGTAAGTGTGAGTATGTTACATAGTTTTTCCAGTATGGTGCAGGGTAAAGGCCAGGGCCTGTAGATTGAAAAGCAAAAATGATATTGAAGAGTCAAGGAGAAAAGTTAAACTGCATAAGGAGGAGTGCAGCAAGAAGAGAAGACTCGGAGGCAGCATGGCTAAATGTCTGTTTCCGGCAGTCACCTCAACAACAGGCCCCCGACCCAACCACCACTTAGCTTCAGATTAAACAATGAATTGGAGCAAGACAGCAGTGAGACTTGAGCACACGCACCCACAGCAACTTAGCATTTTCCCATTCAATTAGAAAAACAACACACCTCTGTCAGTCACACCACTCACCACCACCACTACACAGACTTGTGTAGGTCTGGTGCTGTTGTTTACCTTTAGGCCACTTCAAAGTCATCTTCATCCAAATCGGTTGGTTTCAGTGAATTTGAAAACTTCCATCTTCTTCTGGTGGCAGTTCTCGCAGTAGTTACGCTCACGCCCATGCCCTGAGTCATTCCATCATCTCTGATCCTCCTGAGTCAGACCCAGAGTATGGTGTCCAACTCCATACCAACAGTGTCCCAAGTCCCGACTCAAAATGCAATAGATCGGTCTGTAGTAGTACAATTTTGTTATTGAACAACAAGAAGGGAAAGATTGAGTCACTCTTCATGTAGACTAGATTTGTGTTTGCAAACTTTGCACTATCTAAGGGACTGGTCGGGTCTGAGTCTTTGATGAGTATAAATATAAAGAAAAAAACAATTAAAAAAACAAAGCAGTGTGGAGTGTGGACTGTGTGGAGTGGAGTTGGACCCGGTGAAGGAATCTCGCTATCCTATCTTTCAAAGGGGAAGGAAAAAAATAACCTTCAGGGGAAAATTTTAAGCCGCCGGGTAGGCCAGGCCACCAACATTTTTGGAATCTCAAATTCATCACTTACACATTAAGCATAATAAACAAACACCCAGTCTCACACTGCCTGCCAGCACATGAATCATCTCATCTCTTCTCCATCTATTCTCCACACATTGATGATGACATATCACAAGTTCCAACAAGTTCACACATCACAACAGACAATAATCACTCAGCGTGTAGTGCATGCCAGCATCTACCTGTTCTTCCAGTGTGCTCACCGTGATCGATTGGTGGTACATTGCAGAATGCAGATCCTGCATTTGTTCATGAAGCAGAGAATTGCCAGTGTAAATTGAATTATAAATGTAACATGTGGGTGAGGCAGTCCCTCTTGGGTAGAAAAGCATAGACAGTCACGGCCCAGGGTTGAAGGCAGGCACACATTTGTTTGTATTCTCCGTCCAATGTCTGGCTTGAGGGATATGCCTTTGGAGAGCAAGTGGGGAGTAGGACTTCAGGCAATAAAAATGTGTCTAAGAGTAAGTTGGTGGGGATGAATTGGTCAACCAGACAGTCGGACATACACAAATAATAAAGTTCCCTAGTTACATATTTTGTTTTTGGACATCAAAGAAAGAAAGCCTAGTAGCCAGGGAAAAAGAGCTTGTCCTCAAACTCTGGTGGTTCGCCCAGAAGTAGATCATCTAACACGCTACTTCCATGACCTGAGTCTCTGTCATCTTCCTACTGTGGTATTTCACATATGATGTAATCCGGTGGTATAAAGTGCTGATTCATTTTGATCATGGTTAATTTCTCCACGCTTTGGGGCAAGAGACTGGTCCTTCTCACTGTGACAACGGCACCAGCAGCACTGAAAACTCACTGAGCACAGACACTGGGTACAGCGCAAGCCAGATAATTCATTGCCAAACTGCTGAGCACTGGCCATTGGTGCCTCTTTGCATACCAATACACCAATGATCAAGGTAGACCTCTGTTGCGTCATCCAGATAGGCCTGGACCATTCGCTCAATGTTCCTTGCTGGTGTTCAATTTTGCTTCACCTCTTTTGCCTTCACCTCTGCCAGTAGAAACCACTCAGTTACAGATTTGGTGACTGATGCTCCTGGTCTTGGTGTTTTTGATGGTGTTCTTGTGATTTGTTTTGGCTGCTGTGAGCCAACAGCACTTCCCTCAGGCTCTGAACTTGAAGGCTGCACCACAGGACTCGTGCCCTGGACCAGTGGGCCTCTAATTCCCTGCCATTCTTTTTCTAGCTCACTGCCTTGCTCAGATATTTATGTTTCGTATTTTCTAACATCCCCGTCTGAAAAAGGAATGAAAGTGGACAGTAATGGTTTGTACCGTGGATCAAGAATTGTGGCACAGATATAATGTTTGGAGGACACAATGTCTCTTTGCACCCTTGTATTAGCAGACAAACAAAAGATTAAGCTCTCCACCAAGTCATACGCATCTTTTTTTCCCTCCACACCTGCATAATTGCAGACACCTCCTTTAGCTGTTCCTGTAGCATGTGCAAAAATGGGATAGCTTGGTCCATGGTACTGTCCTCTTTGCTGACTTCCCGTTTGAACACCTCAAAAGGAAGCAGCATATCTGTCAGGCATTTGTCTAGGCCCCATTGGTCCATCTCAATGATCATGCCTTTTACAGTTGCATCTCCTCTTTGCATGACATATTAATTGATAGGTCTGTACTGCTTAAACAGGTGTTCAAGCATGTGATAAGTGGAGTTCCAGCGTGTTGGCACCTCCTGTATGAGTGCTTTGTCTGGCATTCTATTATCATGCTGAATGACCCTCAGCTGTTTCCTGGCTTTAAATAAATGGCTGAAATAAGTACAGATTTTTCTGCAGGTGGACAGTAAGTTGCTTACTTGGTCTTCTTTTTCAGAAAGTCCTGTACAATGATGTTGATGCAGTGCGCCAAACACAGGACCCTGAAATAACCACCATCAGCCATGGCCTTACCTATATTACTGCCATTGTCCATGGCAACAAATCCAATCTAAAGCCCTCTTAGTCGCAGCCATTCAAAGAACTTGTTTCTAAAGTCTTCTAAAATGTTTACAGCTGTATGGGATTTCTCTAGCCCCCACAAAAGAGATCCAGTGTGCAGTGATGCACATGTAATCAGTTGCTTGGCAACTGGTCCACATGTCTTTTGTCAGGTGGATAGAGTGGACAGCACTATGCTGCAAAACTTGTCCAAGCAATTAAAGCACATCGGGATGTAGCGCTGGAACAGCAACTCTGGCAAAATAGGACCGGCTGGGAACCTTCCATTTCGGGCAGATGGCTACCACAAATTCAAGAAAACCCACCCCTTCAGCAAAAGAAAAAGAAAAAGAAAGGAGAGGTCCAGCGCTAACATTTTAGCTAGCTTCACATTGTACAAACGTGCCGTTGGGTGGTTGCGTTCATACTGCCCCTCTGGCCTAAACATGGCAGGAATTGTAGCCTGAATTTTTTCTTTCCTGATGACCAGGCAGAGGTAGGCTCAATGTGCTTTTCAGCAGGACAGTGACTGTCCTCTGTTGCCTTGGTGTCTGGACCTGGTCTTGTGCCATTGCGATGTTGCTGATGCGGGCAATACTACTGCACTGCTGGGGAAAGGGCTGCTTTGTGTAATGAAGATGCCTTCCTCTTCTCCTTCCACCATGATCAGATCCGATTTGGATTCCCTGCTCAGCCGGCTTTCACCCCTTCTCCAACAACACTTGCAGTTTTTGGCCGCTAAGGTGGGCCTCCCAACAGATTGTATGATGCTCTCTCAAATGGGTTGTTTGGCCCTCGGTACCATAGTTTGTACCAAGCTTACCCCAACTAACACTTGCTCAGCAAAGAGAGCATATGGCAATGTTTGCCTCCTTCTGGCTAACCGAAAAGAAACCCCAAACTGGGGAGCTCCACTTTCTGACGCTGGTGCCACTGCCAATGTCGGATGAACTGGCGGTAGGTGGGCTTTTTGACATTTGACTCTGGCTCTGCAGTACCTACTTCTACTGATGTGGTTGTGGATGTAGGTCGCTGCCGGGACTTTGCAAATATGGCAGCTGGCTGTGGTTGGATCGGTGGTGCCACTGCCACATCCCCCGGGAAGTTGGGATGGGGTAACGTCAGTCTCACTCTCCACTGGGGCAGGGCTAAAATCCATGATGACTGTCTCATCATCATCCTCCTCTTCTACATCTGCCTCCATAGCTCCGAGGCTTTCTGTAACCTTCATTTTCCCTAGCCTCGTCTGAGTCGTCTCGTGGCGTGTCTCACTCTCAGACTGAGGCGGAATCCAAGTGGCCTCTAGATCATTAGAAGGGGGCTTGAAGAAGAAGATGATACACCACTAACCCTCCTTTTTCTAGCTGGAGATCTGGAAGACAATAGATCTTCTGGAGCAGATTACTCTACTTCCTCAGCATGAAGCTCAATCTCTTGAACTGCTCCTACCTCAGGAGGAACTACTATTGGCATTTGTGGCTGTTGTTCTTGTTGCTGTCCACTTCTCTGAAATTCCTGCAATGATTGGGTACTGCTTTGCGATAGAGATAAGTCAATGTCAGCATCACTGCTTGTCGGCGTTGTCGTGATTAGACTGGCTACCTCTGTGGCAGACATGGGCCTGGGCCTAGATTGGGGTGGGTCCACTGATTTGGTGGTGCTGCTCCCAGCTTGCTCCCCAGAGGCCGGTGTGGCAGGCGCAGTTTTTTGTTTTTTTAAATAACATCTGTGGCGACATACAAGTGCTGGTGGTGGTAAGCTCCTTCTTCTTCTCACTGGCTACTTTCTTGGTTGCAGTTTTAGGCTTAGCAGTGGCACCTTTCTTTGGTGCCATTGTGAATCTGTCAGTTAGCAGTGGCATTTAATTTCACAAGTTGAAGAGATGTCTGATGTGTGGGTCACTCACATGTCATGCTCATGCCGTGCACAGGCCTTCTTTCTGGCAGTACTGTCAGTGATGTGTTGTTGTCTTTTGTTGTCTTCTTGTTGTGCACCTAAAAGAAAGAAGCAAGAAGGACATCTATGAAACATGGCGTTGTTGCTGTTCAATTAGTAGCACAAACAAAAAAATATCATTTAGTGTGTTCACTGCTGAAACTCCCTTAATTAACAATACAGTGTAAATATAATAATATATCTACTCATTCGTAAAACGGAAAGCCACACCAACATATACTTTCATGGTGACTGGACACTCAGGAAGAATAAGAGAGAGCAAAAACAACAACAACAAAATACAAATGAAACTGTTTGCTTTATATGCGGCATGAGGCGTCACGTCACTCACGACCTGTGATGTGGCACTGAGGGAGGTGCACCTGACAAATGTATGACAATGGAGGAATAGTCCGGAGACAATGAATGCTCTTGTGCACCTATAGCAGACATGGGATGGAGTTGATTTCATTGATGCAAGATGTAGTGGGAAATGGTATAAACAAAAAAAAATGTTTTTTTAAATTATACAATTTTTTTTAAAAGATTTAAAAAATAATTTACCAATTAATTACTTTAAAAAATGGAACAATTTTGAATGGTTAAACATAAGTGAAGTTTCCCTCAAAGATATAATAATAAGTTATTATTAAACTGCTATCTCATTACTCAACCATCCATGCAGCCTATGGCAAAAAGGGCTGAATTTGGTTGGATGCAAAAATTACTGCCAACCAGTGCCACATTGTCATCAACAACAACACTAAACAGGAAGGCATTCATTGGGAAAAAGGAGAAGACATGCAGGTCTATACGGAAAGCACACTGGCTGGATCCACAAAATGGCCGCCAGCCACATGGTCACAACAAGAAGCTGGAGGCCTAGAACAAAGAACACATGTAGGCCTATGGCAAAAGCACACTGGCTGCATACACAAAATGGCCGCTAGCCACATGGTCACAACAAGAAGCAGGAGGCCTAGAACAAAGAATGCATGCAGGCCTATGGCAAAGCATACTGGCTGGATACACAAAATGGCTGCCAGCCACATGGGCAGGTCACAACAAGAAGCTGGAGGACTAGAACAAAGAACGCATGTAGGCCTATGGCAAAAGCACACAGGCTGCATACACAAAATTGCCGCCAGCCACATGGTCGCAACAAGAACCTGGAGGCCTAGAACAAAGAACGCATGCAGGCCTATGGCAAAAGCACACTGGCTGCCTACACAAAATGGCCGCCAGCCACATGGTCACAACAAGAAGCTGGAGGCCTAGAACAAAGAATGCATGCAGGCCTATAGCAAAAGCACACTGGCTGTCTACACAAAATGGCCGCAAGCCACATGGTTACTCACAAGCCACAACAACAAGAGGCAGGAGGCCTGTAAAGCAAACAGAACATGCAGGCCTAGGCTGGGACATTCCGCTGACTATACAAAATGGCCCCTGGCCAGTGGCCACATGGCATCTGGAACAAACAAAGGAAAATGTTGGCCTATGGCAAACACAAACACACACACACTGGCCAGACAAAGGAGGCATGGTAAAACAGAGAAAACATAATTAATTCAACAATGCCAAAAATGAACATTATTGGGCTAAAAAATGTTTACAGCAAGACACATCCTTCAAAGGCCCCACCTAGTCCTGACTCCTATACCCTGACCCTTGACCTTGTTAGGTAGGTCGCTCCCCCACCACACAGCTCCGCCTGTGTGTCCTGATCCACCCCAGCTGCCGCTGCTGGAGAAGTTGAGGCCCTCCTCCACCCGCAGGCTACCACCTGCGTCTCATCCCTGGTGGCCAGTGGTAGGCCTTAGGTCTGTATTCTTTCGCTGTCTTCTCTGTACAGCCCTTACTGTCCTCAGGTACTGTGACTGCTGTTGTCTGTCTCCCCCTGTGCTTGCATTCCTTTCTGTGCCCGTATTTGCCTTCTGTTTCCCCTTGTTGCTGCCGATTTGTGCCCGTATTTGCCTTCTGTTTCCCCTCGCTGCCCCCTTGACTCTGTGCCCATTTTGCCTTTTGTTCCCATCGTTGCCCCTGTGATCCTTGCCCTTGCCTCCTTTCCCTCGCCGCTCCCGTTCCCGCCGCTGCGTCCTGTGGCCCCACCCCCACTGCCCATTCGCTGCCCCTGCCTCCCGCCTCCCAGCTGCTCCTCCCTCCCACCTCCCCATAAATGGCGGCCGCTGGCGCGCCGAAGGCGCGCCTAAGGCAAGCCCGTCTGTGCCCATCCGCACCTGGACCACGCCCAGTGCCAGAACCCCTGGTCCTCGCGCCACCGCGCCAGCCACGACGACCGCCGCCGATACGATGCCACCACACTCCACGCTCTCAACCCCGGACGGACACACACCTGCTTCAAGGCCGCCCCGAAATGTACTCATGGTCCCTTCACCTGCCGGAACTGCAGCTACACCAGCCTCAGAGCCGCTGAAGCACCCGCCAAGAAGGACCTCAACCACCTCCGATGCATCCTACCGAACAGCCGCTCCGCACGCAAACACGCCGTCGAGCTCTGGGACCTGCTCGACACATCATCACCGGACGTCGCCTTCCTGACAGAGACCTGGATGAATGACTCCTCCGCACCCGACATCGCCATAGCCATCCCAGACGGCTATAAGTTCACCCGCAGAGACCGCACCAACGGAGTAGGAGGAGGAATCGCCATTGTCCACAAGAACACCATCAGGGTCTCGACCGGCACCGACGACACTCTCTGCACCGCCGAACACATGCACTTCCAGATCCACATGGACCCCAACACCACCCTTAGAGGCACCCTCATCTACAGACCCCCTGGACCCCGACCCCAGTTCAGCGACTCCATCGCCGACTTCATCAGCACGCACGCCCTGACCTCCACCGACTACATCCTCCTCGGAGACCTGAACTTTCACCTGGAGAACAACAACGACAGCAACTCCACCACCCTGATCGACAACCTCGCCAACCTCGGACTGAGACAGCTCGTCACAACGCCGACCCATTCCGCCGGCCACACGCTCGACCCCGTCTTCTCCTCAAGCTCCCACGTCTCCTTCAGCCAAACCACCGAACTCCTCTGGACCGACCACCGCTGCATCCACTTCACCTTCCAGAAACCCACCACACACCACCGCACCCAACAGATCCCACGCCGCTGCTGGAGCAAAGTCACCGAAGACCAACTACAGGCAAACCTCGCTCTCAGCCCACCCACCGACCCCTCCAACACCGACGACGCTGCCCGCAACCTCAGACGATGGATAGACGACTGCGCCAACACCCTCGCCCCACTGAAAAAACCCACCTACAGAGACACCAGCAAAAGAGCCAGCTAGTTCACCCCGGAACTCCTAGCATCCAAGCGTACCTGCCGGAAACTAGAGAAGAAATGGCACAGTGAAAAGACACCAGAAAGCCACGCAGCCAACAAAGACGCCATCTGCAACCACCATCACCTCATCAGGTCCGCCAAGAGGATCTCCTTCAAAGACCGCCTTGGCAACAACGCACACAACAGCAAGGAGCTCTTCAACATCATGAAGGAACTCTCCAACCCCAGCTCCAACACCAACGACATCCCGCCGTCGCAAGCCCTGTGCGATTCCCTCGCCACCTTCTTCCACCACAAGATCGCCGACATCCACGACAGCTTCAACACCCAGACAGCCCCAACAGACACCAACACACCAGACCCGCCGCACACCATCGACCACGACCCCTTGCCAGCCTGGGCCAACGTGAACATCGATGACACCATCAAGATCATGAGCACAATCCACTCCGGCTCCCCGTCAGACCCTTTCCCGCACCACATCTTCAACAAAGCCAGCAGCTCCATCGCACCCCACCTGCGCAACGTCATCAATCTCTCCTTCGAGACCGCGACCTTCCCAGAGAGCTGGAAACACGCCGAGATCAACGCCCTACTCAAAAACCCAAGGCGGACCCGAGAGACCTCAAGAACTTCCGGCCCATCTCCCTGCTTCCGTTCCCAGCCAAGGTCATCGAGAAGATCGTCCACAGACAGCTAACCCGATACCTCGAAGAAAACAGCATCCTGGACCCATCCCAGTCAGGGTTCCGCAGCAACCACAGCACCGAGACTGCCCTCATCGCTGCCACCGACGACATCAGGACCCTGCTGGACAACGGTGAGACCGCAGCCCTCATCCTGCTGGACCTCTCCGCCGCCTTCGACACTGTCTGCCACCGCACTCTACGCGCACGCCTCCATGACGCAGGGATCCGAGACAAGGCCCTGGAATGGACCACCTCCTTCCTCTCCGGCAGAACCCAGAGAGTCCGCCTCACCCATTCCGATCCAAAGCCTCCGAGATCATCTGCGGCGTACCCCAGGGATCATCCCTCAGCCCAACACTGTTCAACATCTACATGGCCCCGCTCGCACGCATCGCCCGACAGCACGACCTCAACATAATCTTCTACGCCGACGACACTCAACTGATTGATTGATTGACTGATCCTCTCCCTCACCAAGGACCCCCTCACCGCCAAATCCAACCTCCACGAAGGAATGAAGGCCGTCGCCGATTGGATGAAGAGCAGCCGACTAAAGCTGAACTCGGACAAGATGGAGGTCCTCATCCTCAGCTCCAACCCTTCAGCCTGGGACGACTCCTGGTGGCCAACGACACTGGGGGCAGCCCCGACACCCACCGACCACGCACGCAACCTGGGAGTCATCCTCGACTCAACGCTCTCCATGGCCAAGCAAGTCAACACAGTCTCCTCCTCCTGCTTCAACACCCTCCGCATACTCCGCAAGATCTACAGGTGGATCCCGACAGATACGAGAAGAACAGTCACCCAGGCCCTCGTCAGTAGCAGACTCGACTATGGAAATGCCCTCTACGCGGGAGCCCCGGCCAAGCTCATCAAGCGACTGCAACGCATTCAAAACGCCTCTGCACGCCTGATCCTCGATGTACCATGCCACAGCCACATCACCCCCCACCTGAGAAACCTGCACTGGCTCCCCGTCGACAGGAGAATCTCCTTCAAACTCCTCATCCACGCACACAAAGCACTCCACAAGACCAGCCCAGCCTACCTCAACAAACGACTCTTCTTCTACGTCCCCAACCGCCAGCTCCGCTCCACCGACCTCTCCCTCGCCACCGTCCCTCGCATTCGAAGAACAACCACCGGCAGCAGATCCTTCTCCCACCTCGCCGCCAAGACCTGGAACACCCTTCCACTCAGCCTACGACAGACCCAAGACCTGCTGACCTTCAGGAGGCTACTCAAGACCTGGCTGTTCGACCAGTAGCGGCACCCCCTTTTTTTCCCCAGCGACTTGAGACCCTCTCGGGTAAGTAGTGTGCTCTACAAATTCTGTGATTGATTGATACACTGTTTGCATTTAAAAAAAGCATGAAATACCACAAAAAACACATTTTCTATTTCAATCCAAATCCATCCATGGCCTAAATGCTGTTAACACCAGAGAGACTGTTGTTTCATACACCCATGAATAGCACTGTGCCTGCTGACTGGAAGGCTAATTGGCAGACTAGGCTACATAGTGAATTCAATCAAAATGTCAAATGTATTAAAAAATATGTAGAAAATGTAGTAAACAGTGAAACATTTTTCCTTTACAAAAGAAGAAATATGAAATGCAAAGAAATCACTAGGCCCCCACTGAAACAACAGGCCACCACCACAATACATTTGAAAAATCAATTAAAAGTACAAATAAATCCAGGTGCATGACCCCAATCAAACAAACAACACCAGTTTTTCAACTTACTTGTGAAATCTCAAATTCAAAGTCCTTCAATCCAATGGGATATGCAGCAGACACAAAAAATGATCCTTCCATCTCCAAATCCAATATGAAAAGTGACCAGAGATGGACAAAGCACTGGGAGGAGCCTGTTGGACAGGAACAGGAGGTTGGAGACTCTGGTGCACTTCCTTCCAGTTACAATGCCTTGTAAGGGCTTTTTAAAAAATATGATAATTTCATGGGGTGACAGTCCTGTCGTCCGATCAGGAATGCTGTGAAGACTCATCAACACAAGAGGCAAAACATCAGGTCATTTCAAGAACATGAAAGCACACAATTTTGCTAGTCTGGATTTCAGTGTGTCATTAATTTGCTCCACCAGACCTGAAACCTCAGCTCGATAGCTACAATGCAGTCTCTACTCCACTTGTAAAGCTGCACACAACATTCCCAGGATCTCATTGTTAAAGTGTGTCCCTAGTCTGACTCTAGAAGAACCTGAAATGAGGTATTAACTTTAACTCCCTCAACAACAGGTTAGCCACGGTGAGACTATCATTTTTTCTGGTCGGGGAAGCCTGACCCAACGCGAGAAGATGCACACAATCCTCAGGATGTATGTCAGCCCATTGCACAAAGGCATTTCAATAAAGTTCAACTGCTTCCTGCTGAATGGGCCACCTGATCTTCCTATGTGGCTCAGTGTTACTGCGGTCATCTTCCCTACATTGTTCTGTTGACATACAACACATCTGTGACACAATGCTTCAGCCAACAATCTGAATCTGGGGTTAAACCAAGTCTGTCTAAAAAAGTGGATCATGGCATCCCTCACTACATGAGCAGGACTGTGATAATGCCTGGCCATTGGTGGCAAAAGACCATTTGGCAACACAGGTCTTCCATCTCCTGAAACACAAATGTCATTGACTCTCTTTACACAACCTGCTTAGACTACACTTCGCTGTTCTGCCTCTGACACCTCTTCACGAAGCCTCTTAACCTCCACCCATGTATCAGCAGTTATTAACAAAAAATAATTGGTTTAATCTGTTCCCTCATTTGTATATTCCCCATTCGGAGCACAAGCATTAGAAGCACAATTCTTTGAGACCTCATCAGCGTACCTGTTGCCCACTGTTACGCAGTCATCTCCATTATGGTGTGCAGACCATTTCACAACTGCAACTTGGGCAGGCATTTGCAATGCTTCAAGACGCTTGCTCACTTGCTGACCATTTCTGATGGGGGACCCTGAAGAGGTCATAAGTCCCCGTTGGGACCATACCTGTCCAAAGTCATGCATGAAACCAAAGCCATACTATCAGTGAAAATTGTCACCTTCAGCTGGTCTGAAGCAAAGCAGACTCTGGTAAGAGCAATCAATTCAGCCACTTGAGCGGAGAATACTCCTTGAAGCCAGGAGGCTTCAACTACTCCTGGAACTGTACAGACTGCATAGGCAGCTCTCAAATTTCCTCCATGGTCTGCAAACATCTTGTATGTCTGGTCTTGGCTTGGGTCACAGTTCAGTAACATCGAGACAGTCATGCTCCACTTCACCATCATCACTGTCATTGTCGGGAAGGGGCAATAAAGTAGCAGGAATCAAAACAGCACAGCGCTTTGGTGTGGCATTCTCTGCCACAAGTATGATTTGCTCATACTTAGTGTGGCGGCTGTTTATTAAGTACTGTGCTCGGGTTCTGATTAACAATATTTCAAAGGAGTGAAGAACAAAGGCAGTCAATGGATGAACTATCACAATGCTTTCGCACCTCCCTATGCTGACACATGTTGCCGCCATGTATTTGAGACATCTGGGCAGTGCTGCAGCTACTGGGTCAAGAGTGGAAGAAAAATGCGCGACAGATCTTCGAGCACCTCCATGCAATTGTGTAAGCACTGAGACAGCACAGCCCTTCCACTCACTGTAGAAAAGAGCAAATGATTTATTGTACTCAGGCATTCCCAGTGCCAGGACATGACATAGACTTTCTCTTCACGCTAAGAGGGCAACAAAGCAATCTTTATCCCAGGGTACTGGATCTGACACATTCTTGTGTGTCAGCCTCTGTAAAGACTTAGCCACCAGGGAAAAGTTGGGTATCCCCTGACGACAATAGCCCACCATTCCCAAAAATATCCTGACCTTTCTCTGTGTTATTGGCAGATTCATTTACATAATCGCCAAGAATCTTTCTTATGACACCCTCCTTGCTCCTTTCTCAATGTGATTTCCAAGATACAGAGCTTCTTTTAAACAGTACTGTAACTTGTTTGGGGACACCTTATGTCCATTCCCTGTCAAGTGGTTCAAAAGTGCAATAGTATCAGTCCTACAAGCTTCTTGTGTATTTGACGCAACCAACAAGTCATCAATGTATTGCATCAGAACCAAGTTACAGGGCATGATCAAGGACACCAGATTCTTTTTAAGGATCTGGTTGAAAATGGATGGATTCTCCTATACCTTTGTGGGACTCGGCACCATGGCAAAACATGGTTGTGGAACCAAAATGCGAAGAGGAACTGACTGTCCTCATGCATTGGTATGGAGAAGAAAGTCTGGCAAAGGTCAATGACTGTAAACCACTCAGCCGCACATGGAATCAGAAATAAAATCACAGCTGAATTGGGTACCATGGGACAACAGGAAACTACAATGGTGTTTGGAGATCCTGAACTATACATTGCTTACCGTGGGCTTCTGTGAGCACATGATGGGTGAGTTACATAAACTCCCCATAATCTCCTGTAAAATGCCTTGCTGGATCATTGACTCAGTCACTCGAGTAATCCAAGCAATGGTTTCAGGGGTCAGATTGTATTGTGGAGTTCTTGCATACTCAGCACCAATATAAAAGCAATGCCCTCATCATGAGTCTGGAACTCCACACCCTTTGGTGTGCAATAAATGGTACAATTCAATTTGCATAACAAATTGTGTCCCAACAGACTCACTCAACTCGAATCACATACCACAATCTGGGGATTCTCCTCAAAGGACCCTATCTTTACTCTGTTATGGGGCTTGTCATTTGCTTATTTGCGACTCCTACAACTTGGATTCTCTTTCCCAAGAGGGGTAGGTTTGGAACTTCCACTGTTCTAACAGTAGAGTAAGTAGCACCGGTGTCAATCAAAAAAAACAAGGGTTTGGTCTACCTCCAAGACTGCACCAATCACGCAATCTTCCTCCCCCTCAGGCCATAATTCTTGAATGTATCAAACATGGGATAATGTTGGAATGGGTTAATGATCTGGATAGCATTCTGATTCACATTTGAAGCTTGGTTAGAATTGAATCTGGGGCCATTCACATTTTACTGTGGCATTGGAAGTTGTGGAAGTTGCATCACTGGAACTTGAAGAACATTAAACGGTCTCTGCACAGAGTTATTATTCTGGGGATGTGCAAACCCTGAATTTTGAACCTGATTAGCAGGATTAAGAAGACATTCCTACTTCCAAAGCCTCAACTTATTGCAATAGCAACAAGGGTTGGTTTTCTTCAAAGTAAGTGCATCAGTACCAGTACTTGGATCATACTGAACACCATGACCTCTACCTTGTGGTTGGAATTCACCTCCATCTTGTAACACAGGAACTCCCTACTTTTATGCTCATTGCATAGGAACAACATTCCCTACAAAGGGCTGACTCTGACTTCCTCTCTGAGCAGGTTTCATTGGTGTTGAGACAAAATATTGAGTTGAAAATTTCGACTTGCAAAAATATCGAGTCAAAAATATTGTGACATGGAAATATCATCAGCAAGAATATCGTTGTCAAGAATATCGATTTTAATGTTGATTTTTTTTATTATCGAAGTCATTAATGTCGATTACAAAAATAAATGTGTTTATAATTGTTATTTATTTTGGTATATATTTTAAATGTATCTGATATACTTTTTTTATATTATTATTGTTTATGTTTTTAAATGTATTTGGAAAAATGTTACTATATAATAAATTTAATTTAGGTAATTTTTTTTATTTTTAGTACCGTAGTGGGTTGTGGGTGTTATGGGGCACAGGGTGGGAAGTAATTCAATTATAAAAAATTAATGATTAATTTTTAATTAATATTATTTTTTTAATTAATGATGAATTATGTTAATAGTGTAATACTTTTTTTAAATTTAAATTTACATTTTATGTGTGGTTTGTGGGGTTTATAGGGGTACAGGGTGTGAATTAGTTTAATTTTCATTATTTAATAATTAATTGTTAATTAATATTAATTATTTAATTGATAATGATGTTCATTGTGCCCCAAAAACTATTTTAGGTGTGGTTTGTGGGGTTTATAGGGATAAAGGGTGGGAAGTAAATTAATTCTAAGTAATTCATATTAATAATTTTATTTAATAATATTTATGTAATTTATAATTAACTATGTTAATTGTGTACTTAATTTTTTTAACTAAAATATTAGGTGTAGGTTTGGATTTTGTCGGGGTACACGGGAGGAAGTAACTTACATTTTACTTAGGTTAGAATCAATTTTTTAATTTAATAATTATCAAAATTAACTTTTATTATGTTATTTGTGTAATTAATTTTTGATCAAATTTTAGGAATATGTTTTATATTTTGTGGGGGTATATTGTGGAAAGTAAATTAAATGTTATTAAATAATAATTCATTTTTATTTATTGATCATTCATTTTTTGTAAATATGTTAATAGTGTAAAAGATTTGCATTTTAAAGTAAAGTTTTTGGTGTTGCTTGTAAGTTTTTTAGGGGTATATGGTGGGCGGTAACTAAAATTAAAATTGTTTAATACATTATTTTGTGTTAATAAATAATTTTTAAATAAAAATATTTTTTATATGGAAATTATGTTTGGATATAAATTATAATAATGTGTGTAATTAATTATGATATGAATTTAACATTATAATATGTATTTATTTTAAATAATTTTTTATATGAAATTAATTTGTGTTTTTTGTGTTATTGTTTTGCAGATAATTTGTTTGTTCTAGCATAATACTGACTGCAGTGGGAATATTACAGTTTTTCCTTCTGAAATCTAACACTTTCCGTACTGTTGCACTGACTGGAGTGGGAATGGGGCTCGGTCGGAAGGGAATCCGAATCAGTCTTCTGAATGGCTTACGACGGGCTCAGAGAGCCCGTCTGCCATTCAGAAGGCCCCCAGTTATCCCCCGGCCGGCACTTTCCGGCCGAGGGATTACAATGGCAGTTTCCCACTGCCTTTTTGTGCCTGCCTTTCCGGCACAAGAAGACATTGGGAGACAGCGTTGGGGGCCCCCAACAGGGCCCCCATGGGTGCAAGGCCGCTGAATGGTGCCCCTCTGTTGATCCCTGCACCCGGTGTCAGCACCTTGAGGTGCCTGCCTCGGGGAGCAGGGATGAACTGCACCTTAGCATTTTGCTATGAGAGCATGCATTCCGTTTGGAATGCATGCTCCCATAGCAAAGTATAGGATTGCGACCAAACAGGGTTTGGTTGTATCCTAATTCCTGGAATGGAACCGACGACAGGAGGTCGTTCAGTTCCAGTTCCAGAACGATGCCAGATGGACTCAAGTCTGCCCGGCATCGTAATCGGCCCCTATTACATCATGTGAACACACCTGCAAAGAAAGAGCATTGCAGCGCTAGCAAAACGTTCTCGTTGAAGGTTAAACGTTAGAGACCAAATGCTTAAGGCCTTTGGTTAACCCCTTCGATGCTCATGACGGAGCGGTTCCGTCATGAGCATCGGTTGGGCTGTGCTCATGACGGAACCGCTCCGTCATGTCACCCACCCATGGGGGAAGCGCTGGCGCTCCACCCATGGGCAGCCCAAAATCGTCCCACAAAGGGGGATGGCAGCGGAAGAGTTTCCGCTGCCACCCCGGAGCCCCCCTCGGCGATCCTGTGACGTCAGCGCGCACAGCGCGCGCCAACGTCATCAGGAAGCACTGGGACGCCTGGAAGCCATTTGCTTCCAGGCGTCCCAAGGAGGAGGATGAGTGTTGCTTTGTCCGGTGGGGCCGGGGGGGCATTTTACGATGCCTTGAGCTATCGGGGGAGAGGAAACAGTGTTTCCTCTCCCCTGATGGCTCAATGCAGGGCATTCCTGGTGCACGATTGCGCACAGCGTCGTGATCGTGCAGCAGGAATGCCCCCACTAGACACCAGGGATGTCTTTTGTGTTAAAGGAAGCGACCCCTTGGGAAAGGGTCGCTTCCTTAGGGGGCATAATAATTTAAAGACTTTTCTGCCCCCCTGGGGACAGATCGCCGAATTTGTTGGCGTTTCTGGCCCCAGGGGGAGAAAAGCCCACTAGAGCCAGGGATTAATTAAAAATTAAAATGGAAGCGACCCCTTGGGCAAGGGTCGCTTCCAGGGGGCCTACAATTTTTGTGTGTGTTTTCTGCCCCCCTGGGGGCAGATCAGCCCCTGTTTTTGGCCTTTCTGTCCCCAGGGGGTCAGAAAAACCCACTAGACACCAGGGATGTGTTTAAAAATTAAATGGAAGTGACCCCTTGGGCAAGGGTCACTTCCTGAAGGGGCACAATTATTTTTAAGACTTTTCTGCCCCCCCTGGGGACAGATTGGCTGGATTTCTGGCGTTTCTGGCCCCAGGGGGGGCAGAAAAGCCCACTAGAGCCAGGGATTTAAAAATAAATAAATTGGAAGCGACCCCTTGGGCAAGGGTCGCTTCCAGGGGACATATATATTTTATGTGTATTCTGTCCCACCTGGGGGCAGATTTGCCCATTTATTTGCCCTTTCTGCACCCATTTGGGTAGTGACATAGCGTGTTATAATGTTAATTGTTTTATTTCTTGTGAATTGCAATTCTAATGCTTTATTTCTCCCTTTTTGTTCTAGTTCAAGGCTTTTGCTCTTTAGACTGTTCCAGGTTGCGGTTTCGTTACTTTCGGTTCTGCTGTTTGTGTAGTTGCTTGTGTTTGGTAAGAGCCTTTTTAGTTTGTACAATGTAAATGCGTTTTTTTTCTCTGCATGAATGTGTTTTTTGCAAGTGGTGTAATAATAGCAGTATGTTTGGCTTCTGTTTTTTGAGTGTCAAAAACTTTTTGCATTTGTGCTCGATGTGTATTTTGTTGTCTTGTGAGTAATTGGTTTTGTTTTTTTCATTCTAGTGGGATATCGTTGGTTTTTGCTGTCTCTCTGCAGAGTAGGTGCTGGTGAGTGTAGCTGTCTCTTGCAAGTGAATTGTATAGTTTGAGTATATAGATCTTTGTGATAAAGGCACACATTTTTTATTACTTACTTATTTTGCACAGTGTTGGTTGTTGTTGAGTTGTTTGTGCAGTCTCCTTTCTTAGTAAGGATAATGGCTAGCCACAGGATTACTGCTCAGCAGGTTGTTGGTATGCTCTTTGAGTCTTCCTCTGACCATGGTTCAGAGACTGACTCTGCATCTGAGGCAGAGGAGGGAGGGGAAGATTCAGGCAGTGAGTTTTCTCTCCACATGGAATCATCGGATGATGAAGCTACTCTCAGTGCGGATGAAGCTACTCTTAGTGCGGATGAAGTGCCTGTGTTAAAGGAGGACATTGATGTGCCGATAGTGCGCCAAGAGGCATCTGGGCTGCAGCCTGGGGCTGCAAGGCTTCCCGTTGGTATAGTGTGGCAAGAGGCATCTGGGTTGCAGCCTGGGGCTGCAAGGCTTCCAGTTGAAAGTGATTACATCTGGGTTGCCCCAGGCATGGTGCAGCCGGCATTGCCAGACTTTAGTGGTGTTCCAGGGTGTAGAGTGAACACAGAAATTTTTTTGCGATACATTTTTTTCAGTTGTTTATGGACGATGTGTTTTTGGCAGAGATTGTTGAGCAGACTAATTTGTATGCCGAACAGTTTTTGAGGGACAACAGTGCCAGCCTTAAGCCCCACTCTAGAGCTACCCGGTGGACTCCCACAAATCTGGAAGAGATGAAGAAGTTCTTGGGTTTAACTTTTTTGATGGGCTTGCTAAGGAAGCCATCAATGTCTTCATATTGGTCTACTAGTCCCTTGATGGCAACGGCTACATTTCCGGCAGTCATGAGTCGTGATAGGTATTTGTTTCTGCTTCGGATGCTGCATTTTGTCGATAATGGTTTAGCGTTGCCACGAGATCACCCTGAGTGTGACTGTCTTTTTAAGATTCGGCCTGTCATTGATCACTTTGTTGATCGATTTTCTGAGATTTATGCTCCAGGCAAAAAAATTGCTATTGATGAGTCTTTGGTCCTGTTCAAGGGACGCTTGGTTTTTAGGCAATACATTCCTAGTAAGAGGGCACGCTATGGAATTAAGATGTATATGCTGTGTGACAGTAGGACTGGATATGTCTATAATTTCAGGGTGTACACCGGTAAGGAATCCAGGATTAACCCCCCTGGTTGTCCGTCCACTTTTGGAGTGACTGAGAAAATTGTGTGGGAACTTGGTAGAGGACTTTTTAACAAAGGTCACCATTTATGTGTAGATAACTTCTACACTGGTGTGCGGTTGTTCAGGGAATTGGCCAAAGTGGACACTGTTGCTTGTGGAACAATCCGCTCTAACCATAAAGGTTTCCCTAAAGAACTAGTTTGTCAAAAGCTTGTGCAGGGACAGTGCAGTGCGTTGCGTTGCGAGGAACTTCTAGCTGTGAAGTTTTCAGACAGGAGAGATGTCTACATGCTGACTACCATCCATGATGAAAGCACTTCACCTGTGACTGTTTGGGGTCAGGTTGCTGAAGCACGCAAACCTGTGTGCATTTTAGACTATAATAGGCACATGGGTGGTGTTGACAGGGTAGATCAGAGGTTGGAACCTTATGATGCTCTTCGTAAGGCTTACATTTGGTATAAGAAGTTGGCTATCCATCTTTTCCACTTGGCAACCTTTAATGGTTTTGTTGTATTCAAGGATTCTTGTCCTGAGTCAAAGATGACTTTTGCTAAGTTTCAGGAGTCTGTAATAGGCAGCCTTGTTTTAGTGGAACAGGCAAGTGTTCCTAGAGTTGGAGTGGTGGAGGATCTGGCTAGATTGAAAGATTGCCACTTTCCTGATCACATTCCTTCCACACCCTCAAAAGACATTCCCAGTAGGAGATGTAGAGTCTGTTGGTGAAGAGGTACTCGGAAGGAGACTCGTATGTACTAACCCGAGTGTCCTAACCCTGGGCTGTGTGTGCCTGCTTGTTTTAGAATGTACCACACGCAAAATAATTTTTGGGAGCATCCATGAGTGCTAAAGTGAACTGCCTGGTCTCTATTGTTTTATATTTTTTGTTCAGTTTCAAGGTTGGCATTTGTGCCATGTATTTAGTTTCAGATTTTGTGTTAGTAGATTTGTTTCTATTTGCAATTTGTTTGACTTTTCTTTTTTGTATGAAAAAATCCTAAATATGATGGTGGTGTGTAGGCTGGCACTTGGTTGGTGGTGTGCGTGGACTGGCGCTTGGCTGGCAGTGTGTTTGGACTGGTGCTTGGCTGGCAGTGTGCATGGCCTGGCACTTGACTGGTGGTGTGCATAGACTGGCGCTTGGCTGGCGGTGTGCATGGACTGGCGCTTGGCTGGCGGTGTGCGTGGATTGGCGCTTGGCTGGCGGTGTGCGTGGACTGGCGATTGGCTGGCGGTGTGGGTGGACTTGCGCTTGGCTGGCGGTGTGAGTGGACTGGCGCTTGGCTGGCGGTGTGCGTGGACTGGCGATTGGCTGGCGGTGTGGGTGGACTTGCGCTTGGCTGGCAGTGTGAGTGGACTGGCGCTTGGCTGGTGGTGTAAGTGGACTGGCACTTGGCTGGCAGTGTGCGTGGACTGGCGCTTGGCTGGCAGTGTGGGTGGACTTGCGCTTGGCTGGCGGTGTGAGTGGACTGGCGCTTGGCTGGCGGTGTGTGAGTAGTGACTTGCGGCTTGTCACTACACACACTGCTAGCCAAACGCCACTCCACGCAATCCGTGAGCTGGTGTGGTTGCTGTGTCAGGAATGTGGGCGTGTGAAAGTGATGGGCCCTTGAATGGCGCTGTCTGCTGGTGTGAGTGTTGTAATGTGCTGGGTCCGCGGCTGGCGGTGTGAATGGTTTTGTATGTGTCACACGTATGAAAGGTGTATGAATGGCCTGTAAAGCGGTTGGTGCCTTGTCGTGGCTTTACAGCTCACGAGCTGTGAGTCAATGGTTCAGTTTCTCATCCTTTCAATTATTAACAGTGCATTTCATTTTTGTGAAATCTCTGGTTAATACAACTGTACATACTGAACCATCACTCACCCTCGTGCCAAATCCAACCAGTATGTCTGTGTGCTTGAGGAATAGGTGGTTGTGCAGAAATATTTGTCTTTTCTGTCTTTCTCAAGCCGAGTGTACCTTGTCCCTTTTTATGAATGTTGTAATGTGTTGGTTTCGTGCCTGGTGGTGTGAATGGTCTTGTGTGTATCACGTATGAAAGGTGTGTGAATGGCCTGTAAAGCGGTTGGGGCCTTGACGTGCCTTTACAGCTCACGAGCTGCGAGTCACTGGTTCAGTTGTTTGTCCTTTCAATTATTGACAGTGCATTTCATTTTTGTGAAATCTCTTGTTAACAAAATTTTATATACTGAACCATCACTCGCCCTCGTGCCAAATCCAACCAGTATGTGTGTGTGCTTGAGAATTAGATGGCTGTGCAGTAATCTTTGTCTTTTTTGTCTCTCTGCCAAGGTGTACATTCTATCTAAGAATAACCTACCAATTGTAGATATTGTCGTAAACTAAACACCCATGGGAGTACATGCTGCTGTCTCTCTTGTGGATCCCAACAAGTTATCTTACCCACAATGTCCTGCAAACCTCAAATTGTGTCTGTCACATTTTTCTTGCATTATTGTGCCAAAATGTTCACGCTGCAGACAGAAACAACAAATTTCCTACCCCTCCGCCTTTTTCCAAGTATCCCAATAGAAATGGTACCTCACTCGCATGGGTGGGTCACGGACCCGCAACAGGCAAGGGCCCAAAACTTTGTGAGGCGACATCAAAATTACTTATCACAAACTAACCTGGTTTTCAATTGGGGTCCCATGAGGTTTTGTCCCCGGGGTTGGCGGCCATCTAGGGAAACCTACCAAAGCCACACATTTCTGAAAAGTAGACAGCCAGGGGATTCCAGGGAGGTATGGCTTGCGTGGATCCCCCACCGTTTTCTTACCCATAATCCCCTGCAAACCTGAAATTTAGCTGAAAGAATCACTTTTTTCACACATTTTTGTGTGGGAAAGGTGTGGCATCACCGGGCTGACACAAATTTCCTACCACCCAGCGTTCCCCCAGGTCTCCCGATAAAAATGGTGCCTCACTCAGGTGGGAGGCCCAAGTACCCGCGACAGGCAAGGGCCCAAAACTTATTGAGGCGATATCAAAATTGCCTATCACAAAATGACCTGGTTTTGCAAGGGGGGGTCCCATGACTTTTTGGCCCGGGGCTCAGCGGCCACCTAGGGAAACTTACCAAACCCACACATTTCTGAAAAGTAGACACCCGGGGGATTCAAGGGAGGTATGGCTTGCGTGGATCCCCCAACGTTTTCTTACCCAGAATCCCCTGCAAACCTGAAATTTTGCTGAAAAAATAACTTTTTTCACACATTTTTGTGTGGGAAAGTTGTGGCATCACCGGGCTGACGCAAATTTCCTACCACCCAGCTTTCCCCCAGGTCTCCTGATAAAAATGGTGCCTCACTCGGGTGTGAGGCCAAAGTACCCGCGACAGGCAAGGGCCCAAAACGTATTGAGGCGACCTCAAAATTGCCTATCACAAAACGACCTGGTTTTGCAAGGGGGGTCCCATGAATTTTTGGCCCGGGGCTCGGCGGTCACCTAGGGAAACCTACCAAACCCACACATTTCTGAAAAGTAGACACCCGGGGAATTCCAGGGAGGTATGGCTTGCGTGGATCCCCCAACATTTTCTTACCCAGAATCCCCTGCAAACCTGAAATTGTTCTGAAAAAATCACTTTTTTCACACATTTCTGTGTGGGAAAGTTGTGGCATCACTGGGCTGACACAAATTTCCTACCACCCAGCGTTCCCCCAGGTCTCCCGATAAAAATGGTGCCTCACTCAGGTGGGAGGCCCAAGTACCCGCGACAGGCAAGGGCCCAAAACGTATTGAGGCGACCTCAAAATTACCTATCACAAAACGACCTGGTTTTGCAAGGGGGTCCCATGAATTATTGGCCCGAGGCTTGGCGGTCACCTAGGGAAACCTACCAAACCCACACATTTCTGAAATCTAGACACCCGGGGGATTCCAGGGAGGTATGGCTTGCGTGGATCCCCCAACGTTTTCTTACCCAGAATCCCCTGCAAACCTGAAATTTAGCTGGAAAAAACACTTTTTCCACACATTTTTGTGTGGGAAAGTTGTGGCATCACCGGGCTGACACAAATTTCCTACCACCGAGCGTTCCCCCAGGGCTCCCGATAAAAATGGTGCCTCACTCGGGTGGGAGGCCAGAGTACCCGCGACAGGCAAGGGCCCAAAACGTATTGAGGCGACATCAAAATTGCCTATCACAAATCGACCTGGTTTTGCAAGGGGGGTCCCATGACTTTTTGTTCCGGGGCTCGGCGGCCACCTAGGGAAACCTACCAAACCCACACATTTCTGAAATCTAGACACCCGGAGGATTCCAGGGAGGTATGGCTTGCGTGGATCCCCCAACGTTTTCTTACCCAGAATCCCCTGCAAACCTTAAATTTAGCTGAAAAAAATCACTTTTTTCACACATTTTTGTGTGGGAAAGTTGTGGCATCACCAGGCTGATAGAAATTTCCTACCACCCAGCGTTCCCCCAGGTCTCCCGATAAAAATGGTGCCTCACTCGGGTGGGAGGCCCAAGTACCCACGACAGGCAAGGGCCCAAAACGTATTGAGGCAACTTCAAAATTGCCTATCACAAAATGTTTTGGGCCCTTGCCCTTGCCTGTCGCGGGTACTTGGGCCTCCCACCCGAATGGGGGATCCACGCAAGCCATACCTCCCTGGAATCCCCCGAGTGTCTACTTTACAGAAATGTGTGGGTTTGGTAGGTTTCCCTAGGTGGCCGCTGAGCCCCGGGCCAAAAAGTCATGGGACCCCCCTTGCAAAACCAGGTCGTTTTGTGATAGGCAATTTTGATGTTGCCTCAATACGTTTTGGACCCTTGCCTGTCGTGGGTACTTGGGCCTCCCACCCGAGTGAGGCACCATTTTTATCGGGAGACCTGGAGGAACGCTGGGTGGTTGGAAATTTGTGTCAGCCCGGTGATGCCACAACTTTCCCACACAAAAATGTGTGAAAAAAGTGATTTTTTTCAGCAAAATTTCAGGTTTGCAGGGGATTTTGGGTAAGAAAACGTTGGGGGATCCACGCAAGCCATACCTCCCTGGAATCCCCCGGGTGTCTACTTTTCAGAAATGTGTGGGTTTGGTAGGTTTCCCTAGGTGGCCGCCGAGCCCCGGGCCAAAAAGTCATGGGACCCCCTTGCAAAACCAGGTCGTTTTGTGATCGGCAATTTTGATGTCGCCTCAATTCGGTTTGGGCCCTTGCCTGTCACGGGTACTTGGGCCTCCCACCCAAGTGAGGCACCATTTTAATCGGGAGACCTGGGGGAACACAGGGTGGTAGAAAATTTGTGTCAGCCCGGTGATGCCACAACTTTCCCACACAAAAATGTGTGAAAAAAGTGATTTTTTCAGCTAAATTTCAGGTTTGCAGGGGATTCTGGGTAAGAAAACGTTGGGGGATCCACGCAAGCCATACCTCCCTGGAATCCCCTGGGTGTCTATATTTCAGAAATGTATGGGTTTGGTAGGTTTCCCTAGGTGGCCACCGAGCCCCGGGACAAAAAGTCATGGGACCCCCCTTGCAAAACCAGGTCGTTTTGTGATAGGCCATTTTGATGTCGCCTCAATACGTTTTGGGCCCTTGCCTGTCACGGGTACTTGGGCCTCCCACCCGAGGGAGGCACCAATTTTATTGGGAGACCTGGGGGAACGCTGGGTGGTAGGAAATTTGTGTCAGCCCGGTGATGCCACAACTTTCCCACACAAAAATGTGTGAAAACAGTGATTTTTACAGCAACATTTCAGGTTTGCAGGGGATTCTGTGTAAGAAAACGTTGGGGGATCCACGCAAGCCATACCTCCCTGGAATCCCCCGGATGTCTACTTTTCAGAAATGTGTGGGTTTGGTAGGTGTCCCCAGGTGCCGGCAGAGCTAGCGTTCAAAAACTACAACTAGGCACTTTGCAAAAAAAGGGTCATTTTTCACTACAAAAATGTGGTGTGTCCACGTTGCGTTTTGCGCTGTTTCCTGTCGCGGGCACTAGGCCTACCCACACAAGTGAGGTACCGTTTTTTTTGGAAGACTTTGGGGAAAGCGGGGTGTGTGGAATTTTGTCGATCCACGCAGATTCCAGAACTTTCCACCACAGAAAAGTGAGGAAAATGTGGGGTTCTTTACAATTTTTCAGGTTTGCAAGGGATTCTGGGTAACAGAACCTGGTGAGAGCCAGTCAAGTCACCCCATCCTGGATCCCCTGGGTGTCTAGTTTTAAAAATGTATAGGTTTGCTAGGTTTCCCTAGGTGCCGGCAGAGCTAGCGTTCAAAAACTACAACTAGGCACTTTGCAAAAAAAGGGTCATTTTTCACTATGAAAATGTGGTGTGTCCACGTTGCATATTGCGCTGTTTCCTGTTGCGGGCACTAGGCCTACCCACACAAGTGAGGTACTGTTTTTTTCAGAAGACTTTGGGGAACGCGGGGTGTGTGGAGTTTTGTCGATCCACACAGATTCCAGAACTTTCCACCACAGAAAATGAGGAAAATGTGGGTTTTTTGTCAATTTTTTAGGTTTGCAAGGGATTCTGGGTAACAGAACCTGGTGAGAGCCAGTCAAGTCACCCCATCCTGGATTCCCCTGGGTGTCTAGTTTTTAAAAATGTATAGGTTTGCTAGGTTTTCCTAGGTGCCGGCAGAGCTAGGGTTCAAAACTACAGCTAGGCACTTTGCAAAAAAGGGTCATTTTTCACTGTGAAAATGTGGTGTGTCCACGTTGCGTTTTGCGCTGTTTCCTGTCGCGGCACTAGGCCTACCCACACAAGTGAGGTACCGTTTGTCGAAGACTCTGGAATGCGGTGGGTTGGAATGGTGATTCCCAGGTCCACGAGCTTCCAGAACTAAAAGTCATGGGACCTTCTTGAAACCAGGTGCGTTTTGGGTGACAGTCCTTGAGAGCTTCAATCGTCTGACCTAATCACGGCTTCACCTGAGGGAGACACCAGTTTGTCACACGATTGTGGACTGGCACTGGAGTGTAGAGTTTGTCAGCCAGATAGACTCTAGGCTTCCCACGCAAACATGCAGAGCTAGTGATTTTGCAACAACATTTCAGGCCTGTAAGGTATTCTGGGTAACAGAACCTGGTGAGAGCCAGTCACGTCACACCATCCTGGATTCCCCTGGGTGTCTAGTTTTAAAAAATGTATAGGTTTGCTAGGTTTCCCTTGGTGCCGGCAGAGCTAGGGTTCAAAAACTACAGCTAGGCACTTTGCAAAAAAAGGGTCATTTTTCACTACAAAAATGTGGTGTGTCCACGTTGCGTTTTGCGCTGTTTCCTGTCGCGGGCACTAGGCCTACCCACACAAGTGAGGTACCGTTTTTTTTGGAAGACTTTGGGGAAAGCGGGGTGTGTGGAATTTTGTCGATCCACGCAGATTCCAGAACTTTCCACCACAGAAAAGTGAGGAAAATGTGGGGTTCTTTACAATTTTTTAGGTTTGCAAGGGATTCTGGGTAACAGAACCTGGTGAGAGCCAGTCAAGTCACCCCATCCTGGATCCCCCTGGGTGTCTAGTTTTAAAAAATGTATAGGTTTGCTAGGTTTCCCTAGGTGCCGGCAGAGCTAGCGTTCAAAAACTACAACTAGGCACTTTGCAAAAAAAGGGTCATTTTTCACTATGAAAATGTGGTGTGTCCACGTTGCGTATTGCACTGTTTCCTGTTGCGGGCACTAGGCCTACCCACACAAGTGAGGTACCGTTTTTTTCAGAAGACTTTGGGGAACGCGGGGTGTGTGGAGTTTTGTCGATCCACACAGATTCCAGAACTTTCCACCACAGAAAATGAGGAAAATGTGGGTTTTTTGTCAATTTTTTAGGTTTGCAAGGGATTCTGGGTAACAGAACCTGGTGAGAGCCAGTCAAGTCACCCCATCCTGGATTCCCCTGGGTGTCTAGTTTTTAAAAATGTATAGGTTTGCTAGGTTTCCCTAGGTGCCGGCAGAGCTAGGGTTCAAAAACTACAGCTAGGCACTTTGCAAAAAAAGGGTCATTTTTCACTGTGAAAATGTGGTGTGTCCACGTTGCGTTTTGCGCTGTTTCCTGTCGCGGGCACTAGGCCTACCCACACAAGTGAGGTACCGTTTTTTTCAGAAGACTTTGGGGAATGCGGGGTGGGTGGAATTTTGTGGATCCACGCAGATTCCAGAACTTTCCACCATCGAAAAGTGAGGAAAATGTGGTTTTTTTGACAATTTTTGAGGGTTGCAAGGGATTCTGGGTAACAGAACCTGGTGAGAGCCAGTCAAGTCACCCCATCCTGGATTTACCTGGGTGTCTAGTTTTCAAAAATGTATAGGTTTGCTAGGTTTCCCTAGGTGCCGGCAGAGCTAGGGTTCAAAAACTACAGCTAGGCACTTTGCAAAAAAAGGGTCATTTTTCACTGTGAAAATGTGGTGTGTCCACGTCGCGTTTTGTGCTGTTTCCTGTTGCGGGCACTAGGCCTACCCACACAAGTGAGGTACCGTTTTTTTTGGAAGACTTTGGGGAACGCGGGGTGGGTGGAATTTTGTCGATCCACACAGATTCCAGAACTTTCCACCACAGAAAAGTGAGGAAAATGTGTTTTTTTTGACAATTTGTTAGGTTTGCAAGGGATTCTGGGTAACAGAACCTGGTGAGAGCCAGTCAAGTTACCCCATCCTGGATTCCCCTGGGTGTCTAGTTTTCAAAAATGTATAGGTTTGCTAGGTTTCCCTAGGTGCCGGCAGAGCTAGGGTTCAAAAACTACAGCTAGGCACTTTGCAAAAAAAGGGTAATTTTTCACTGTGAAAATGTGGTGTGTCCACGTTGCGTTTTGCGCTGTTTCCTGTCGTGGGCACTAGGCCTACCCACACAAGTGAGGTACCGTTTTTTTGGAAAACTCTGGGGAACGCAGGGTGGGTGGAATTTTGTCGATCCTCGCAGATTCCAGAACTTTCCATCACAGAAAAGTGAGGAAAATGTGGTTTTTTTGACAATTTGTTAGGTTTGCAAGGGATTCTGGGTAACAGAACCTGGTGCGAGCCAGTCAAGTCACCCCATCCTGGATTCCCCTGGGTGTCTAGTTTTAAAAAATGTATAGGTTTGCTAGGTTTCCCTAAGTGCCGGCAGAGCTAGGGTTCAAAAACTACAGCTAGGCACTTTGCAAACAAAGGGTCAGTTTTCACTGTAAAAATAAAGTGTGTCCACGTTGCGTTTTGAGCCGTTTCCTGTCGCGGGCACTAGGCCTACCCACACAAGTGAGGTACCATTTTTATCGGGAGACTTAGGGTAACACAGAATTGTAGAGCAACTGTTATTACCTATTGACTTTCGATGCATTTCTGCCTTCCAAATGAAAGACAATGTGTAAAAAATAAGTCATTTTGAAAAATGACCTATAATTCACATGCTAGTATGGGTACTCCCAATTTCGGAAATGTGCAAATATCTACTGTTTCTAAACTCTACATTTTGTTCCCATTTCAGAAATACATAGGTGTCTTTCATACCGATTTTTCCATGTATACATTTTCCCAAAATAATTGCTATATACCCGGTACATAATAAAAAACCATTGCAAGACGCTGCTCAGTTATTGGCTCTGGGTTCGTCGGGTTCTTGGTGAACCTACAAGTCCTATATATCCCCACAACCAGAAAGGTCCAGCGGATATAACGGTTTATTGTTTTCAAATAGCTGTCATAATTAGAAGAAGTTACAGGTGAAAACGTTGACTCAAATGGCTGTTTTTTTCAACTAATTTTCAATTTTTCCTTTATTTAACTGCTAGTTTCTATAAAGAAAACTTAAAGGATCTACACAAATGACCCCTTGCTGAATTCAGAATTTTTTCTAATTTTTAAAAATGTATAGCTTTCCAGGATCCATTATTGCTTTCATACCCATTTCTACCATTAACTGGAAGGAGGTTGAATGCACAAAAAATAGCAAAAATAGGCTATGTCTCAGAAAAATGCCAAAACTGTGTAAAAAATTTAGGTTTTCGGACAAAAGTCTGCTTGTCCCTGAAATCTTGGAAGATGGTGATTTCAGCCCCACAACCCCTTTTTTGATACCATTTTCAGGGGAAAAACCAGATGCTTTCATCTGTAGCCCTTTTTTCGCATTTTTCCCAAAAAAAACAAAATGTAGCTGTATTTTGGCTAATTTCTGGGTCCCCTCCAGGGGAATCAACAAACCCTGGGTACTTTTAGAATCCCCATGATGTTGGAAGAAAAGGACGCAAATTTGGCGTGGATACCTTATGTGGTCAAAAAGTTACAGGGGCCTAAGCGCAAACTACCCCAAATAGCCAAAAAAAGGCTTAGCACAGGGGGGGAAAAGGCCTAGCAGCGAAGGGGTTAAGCTAACTCAGAAAGACAGTCAGTGTAGAAATTGAATACATGATTATAAATGCACCTATAAATACAAGACATTAATAAATTAATACATGAGTACATAAGAAAGAAACTCCAGTAAAGCAGTTTACCTCAAAATGCACAAGTGTAGATGTGAACGAGAACTGCAATTTGTAACATTAAAATGAAAATGTTAGAGCACACACCTATGTGAATGACAACTTTCTACATTGAATACACTCCAGCAGTATGTTTAGTGCTCCACTTTTCATTAATAGCGTTAAAGCACACAGAATATATGGTGCTAAGAGCATGTAAATATTGCACTTCTGTGACTTGTAAGGGTGGAGCTAAATGTACGCTGCTCCACTGCCAGGGATTCCTTTGAAGTGCATGATGGTAAAGGGTCATTGTTGGAAATGTTCCATGTTAAAGGGCCACCTTGATTTTCAGGTAATTTATTGTTATCATTAGCTTGGTTTTCCTGGTTTGATGTACAATCTGAGGTATGAAACTCCACTGTGGCAACAGTGGTAAAAACTATAGAACCCCCGCCAGCTGGGTTAAGGCCCTCCGGTGCTGCAGTGAAAGAATACATGTGTGCCTGTGCTGTAAAGTTCCCAAAGGGTGGACCGTGTGATTGTTATTTCTCTTGCCTGTGTGACTTTATTTATCCTGTTATCCATACCACCTGGTCGGTTAGATAAATGAGAGAGGTTAGATGTCTTAAACTCGTTTATCACTGATTGCAGGAAAGCTGGGAAGTCTTCTAGCTTTGAGATAATGGACAAGCGCTTACAATTCGTGCATGAGAAGAGGCTCTGTTAGTGAGTTAAAATCAGTGAGTTTGGAGTCAATCCCCCCAACCATAGACTGCAGTTCAGAGGTGCAGGCAGTTGCTTTTCCATGATCGCAGTTTTCCTTGATCGCACATAAATCATTACATTCAGAGCTGCTCAGAATGTATACCAATTCATTGATTCATTCTTTAAGTCATGAATGTTGTTTATTTAAGAGTATGTTGGAACAATATGCTCCCAGGGATCATTTGAATTGAGTTTAAGTAGCTGTCTTTCTGTGACAATAAAAGGCACTCCTGTGGGCTAGATAGTTATCAGCAGAACATTCCCTTGTTGCTTTTGAATTCAATGACTCAGGAGCAAGGTCTGCTACTTGCCATAAGCCCCCTTGAAAGTTGACAAGCACTGGTGAATAAGGGGCGGCTTCTGCACACAGGTTGGACTTAATCAGCTGCATCATAATTTCATTATCTATCCCAGACGTAGTAGATCGCCTCGTGATAAGCCTCACCCAGGGTAAAAATGATGTCTTATTAGATGTTATTTTATGGGAGCTCTTTCCTTTTGAAAATTTTGATTTCCGTGGATATGGCTTCACTCTTTTGTACAGGAAATAAAATTGAGTAGCCCCAGAGTGATTATAGGTTGAGCGTTTTATTAAAGTGTGTCTATTAACTGTCCTGTTACAAAGCCATTTTGAGTATTGTGCCTTTATTATGTGTGCAGCTCTGTTGGCCCTCTTTCCTGAAGGCTTCTTTAACTTCTTGGGAGCAGAGGGTTTATAGAGCCTTGCATTATCGGTCTTCCTGAACATTAACCTGGATCTCCAAGCTCAGGTGCTGTGTCTCGATGCAGTGCTATGCTTCGGGTGACTCTCAGCGGACTCCTTGTAGCACTCAGAGGGGGGGGGGGGAGCGTGGAGTCCCTGAAGAAACAAGCTGCACCGTACACTAGATCAGCCGCTTCTGTGCACAGCAGCAACTCAACCTGCTGTGCCTCCGGCAAATCATGCTGTGGATCCCCTATCATTGCAATGTTCTGTGCCTGATTTCGCAACAGAAGGCAAGAGTGTACGCAAAATGAAGAATGGGTGACCGCGCCTAACGGGACAGGCACTGAAACAGGGTGCAGTGTACCTTGTCCTTCTCCTTGCACCTTAGATATTTTTGCTTTTTGGAACTGCCTGCAGTCTCCCTACATCCTGCCAAACCCACCCACCCACAACGGTCCAGCTAGCCAAGCAAGAATAGTATAAAGATGTTGGGTGGGCAGGGGCTGGCTGATTGGTAATGGAGCTGAACTGATCAACCACCAGAGAGTCTGAGGTCAGCGACCAGTGGCTCAATTCAGCATTGGCCTCACTGCTGCCCTCCTGACCTCACTCAGTCACTCTGTTGCTCGGTGGCTCAACTAGTCGTGGCTCAGCTGCTCAGTGGCTTAGCTGCTCAGGGCTCAGCTCAAGGCTCAGCATGCTCGACCTATGGGCATAGGTGCTCCGCTCAGCTGCTCGGGCCTCAGCCTACTCAACTTCCACTCAACCAGGCTGCTCCACTCAGCTGCTTCTGCTGTGTGCACCTGAGTTTTTCAAATCCTGGAAGTTTTTAGGAAGCCAGCTCTGCCACACCACCCGGAAACACCTGAGGTCTCAAAATCTTGGAAGTTTCTAGGAATCCAGTTCTGCTGCACCGCCTGGAAACATCTGTGGTTATGCCTTGTGTAGTAGCTAAAAAAAGCAACTATTTTTCTCTTTTTTAGATCTCGCCTAGCTGAGCTGCATGCACTGTCTCTTCGAGAAATGCTGTATCTAGAATATGGGCTTCAAGCATCGCCCATCTTTCTAATTGGCTCCTTTTACTGTCCTTAGTAAATGGCTGCTTTTCATTGGTTAATATGCTCAGTGGTCCGTCTGGTTAATATGCACAGTAGTCCGTCCTTTTCTACTTTTGTAGCCTTCCATAAGGACTGCCACTTTTACATGTGCTCTTACTCGTCATGTTATTTATTACTTTCTGAGCACTCTTTTTCTTTTTGCTTGTTTAGGTTCTGGAACTCTCTTGTGCCCACGGTTGCTCCCTCTCCTCAGGCCTCAGCCGCCTCCTCCCTCTCCCCGTTCACTTTCTCTCTTTGGCTGCAGCTGCCTCTTCCCTCCTGCTTGTTTCACATTAACACAGAGCACTTCCAGCGTGGCTTGCCGCGATGCCGTGCTTTATCTTTAAGTATTTATATTTATTTACAATGGGCACTTATGTGGGTGCGTGTGCAGCCGCCTGTTGATAATATAAACTCTAAGATAGGATTTTCATTTCTCCTAAAATAATATATACATTCTAAATAATTTTCTAATGGAAATCTCACTTTAAACCTGCAGTTATATAGTTCCGACTACACCTAGAGCACACAGCACATGCACCGATTTTGAACACATATTCAGAGGATTAAAATTGTGATTATGGTAGACATTTGTGACTGATATATGACACAAGGAGGCTGTGATCTGTTTTATATCAGTATATTCTAAAGTGATCATAAATATCTTTCACAAGACATTCATGCCTAAAAGCCTACATAGATTGGTTATAATCCCGACTTCAGCATTTCACTAATTAAATCAAGAAATACTGGGCGTACCTGCCTGATGTGTGTCTGCCCAAAACTATAAATATGTGCACTTGTACAGTGAGGTTCGAATTACTACACCCCTTCCCCATCCACATCGGATCTCAGATTCAGTTATACGATGTAAACCCCAACACAAAAAGCAAAGGGGCCGGAAAACGTACCGACCGACTCGGATCCGGAATTTTTACCGACCGACACGTACCGGTGCAGCCCGACCCGCAAAGTACAATGAAATGCGTGCAAAATCCGACCGACTCGTACGGAACACAATACGAACGACCGAACCGCGCGGAAAAAAGCTATCCGGCCGGAAAACCGCGCCAATCGAACCGACCGACACGCACCAGGAAGGAACCCGAACGAAACGTACCCGCGAACTCCGAGCCGCGCAGTACGATGCATCGCGTGGAAAACACGACTGAGTCGCACGGAGCTCAAGCCGTACGACCGACACGCATACAAAACAGCGAGCCGAAGCAACCCAATACACCGCGACCGACGCGTACGCAGCACATAAAACAGCGTGAACGACTCGGAGAAGCTCGCACGAGACAACTGCAGGGTCCGACTCGGTCAGAAGAACGTCTCCTACATGCACAAAAAGTACAAAGGGAAAAACACAAAAAAAAGGCCAAATAAGCAATTACAAAGCCAATAAATACTGGGGGGAAACAGGGAACAAAGACACACCCACAACTCCACCCATATAAAGGACACAAATCCCTACCATGATCCTTTGCAAATTCAAATTACCTGCCAGCACAGAACACCAACAGACAGCAACCACACACACACTCACAGCTCATCCATCACACAAGCCACACACCATCAGCACCTCAACAAATAGCACCCTCACATACACCCAGCAAAACACACACTCACACACCCTCACTTGCACACCAACACACACATCACTCACCACCACCACCCATCACCATGCCCCCCAAGAAGAATCCAAAGTTCCTAGATAGTGAATTGGAAGTCCTGGTAGATGAGATCCTCAGGGTAGAGCCACAGCTGTTTGGTACACTGGTCCAACAGACCCCCATGTCGCAGAAAAACAAGATGTGGGCGAGGATCGTCGACAGGGTGAACGCACAATCACCATGTTTGCGCACAAAGGAAGACATCCAGAACAGGTGGTATGATGTGCGCAGGAGGGTCAGGGACCTACTGAAGAAGGATTACATCTTGAGCCAACACACCGGCAGTGGCCCTCCTGCCAAACCACTATACCTCAGGCCCTGGGAGGAGAAGGTGCGGGCCATCCTACCACCTATGAGCGTATATGGACTAGAAAACATTCCAGAGCCTGGTGAGTACACAACCAATATACCCAATATTGTGTGACAATACACACACATCACTGTCAAGGGGATAGTCAAACCATGCACCCTTAGCAAATCCACAGCAACAAAACCAGAATCATCCCAAGATGTGTATGTCAGTCAGATTAACACAATACATGCCATCTCATAGTGATTTGTAACTGTGTCATGACATGTACAAACCCTACAACAAATAAAGCTAGGCAGTGGCACAAATCTAACCAACAAACACTGTCAGATATGTAGCCACCACTACAACACCACCACACAGGGAATCCCACAGAAAGGAAGGAATTCTGTGTATGCTGGTCAAGTCAGTGTAGCCAATAGCATCATGGGAGTTGTAGTAACAGATATTGCCCACCATCACAATACGCCCATCAATACCACTCTGAACCATGCTCACATCACAGGGAGTGGAAAACAACTGACAAGATGGCTGACACTGGCTACTGCTGTGGGGAGCACAAGGCCCTGCTGGGAACTGGGCACCAACAAACAGCAGGACACCACTGACTGACATCCTGAAAGACAACTTGCACTCCCTGCAATGGAAGCACGTTCCATGGTGGGATATCTGGCTGGGTGGGAAGGAGGACTGACAGCTATGACCATAGTTACCAGCAGCTCTTCCCACACACACCCCTAACACAAACTACACACAACTCACCTGGGAAAATGCATTGCCTCACACTAAAATTAATTATCCCACAAAGAACCACCACCCTGGGTCATGCTGTGGGAAGCACAGTGACACACATGGGACTTGTAGCCAAACAAACGCCAGGACAACACTGTCAGCCATCCATTCAGCACAGGCACACTACCCCACAGAGAAGCAGAGTCAGAAGGAAGGAAGTATGGGCATGCTGGGAAGGGGGATGGAGGCAATAGCATGATGGGAGTGGTAGTCACAGCTCAACATCCCCCCCCCACAATGCCCAGCAAGCTCACACTGAAGCATGCACACCTCACAGAGAGTGGAAAGCCCCATCAAAGATGTCTGACACTGGTGCTCTGTTGTGGGGAGCACAAGGCCATGCTGGGAACTGGCCACCAACCAACAGCAGGACACCACTGTCAGCCATCTTGCCATTGCTGTCACACCCACACACAGTGAAGTACACTCAAAAGGAAGGAAGTATGGGCATGCTGGGAAGGGGGTGGAGGCAATAGCATGATGGGAGTGGTAGTCACAGCTCAACATCCCCCCCACAATGCCCAGCAAGCTCACACTGAAGCATGCACACCTCACAGAGAGTGGAAAGCCCCATCAACGATGTCTGACACTGGTGCTCTGTTGTGGGGAGCACAAGGCCATGCTGGGAACTGGCCACCAACCAACAGCAGGACACCACTGTCAGCCATCTTGCCATTGCTGTCACACCCACACACAGTGAAGTACACTCAAAAGGAAGGAAGTATGGGCATGCTGGGAAGGGGGTGGAGGCAATAGCATGATGGGAGTGGTAGTCACAGCTCAACATCCCCCCCCACATGGTCCAGCAAGCTCACACTGAAGCATGCACACCTCACAGAGAGTGGAAAGCCCCATCAAAGATGTCTGACACTGGTGCTCTGTTGTGGGGAGCACAAGGCCATGCTGGGAACTGGCCACCAACCAACAGCAGGACATCACTGTCAGCCATCTTGCCATTGCTGTCACACCCACACACAGTGAAGTACACTCAAAAGGAAGGAAGTATGGGCATGCTGGGAAGGGGGTGGAGGCAATAGCATGATGGGAGTGGTAGTCACAGCTCAACATCCCCCCCACATGGCCCAGCAAGGTCACACTGAAGCATGCACACCTCACAGGGAGTCAAAAGCCACTTCAAAGATGTCTGACACTGGTGCTCTGTTGTGGGGAGCACAAGGCCATGCTGGGAACTGGCCACCAACCAACAGCAGGACACCACTGTCAGCCATCTTGCCATTGCTGTCACACCCACACACAGTGAAGTACACTCAAAAGGAAGGAAGTATGGGCATGCTGGGAAGGGGGGTGGAGGCAATAGCATGATGGGAGAGGTAGTCACAGCTCAACATCCCCCCCCCACATGGCCCAGCAAGCTCACACTGAAGCATGCACACCTCACAGGGAGTCAAAAGCCACTTCAAAGATGTCTGACACTGGTGCTCTGTTGTGGGGAGCACAAGGCCATGCTGGGAACTGGCCACCAACCAACAGCAGGACACCACTGACTGACATCCTGAGAGTCAACCTGCACCCACTGCAAGGGTGGCATGCTTCATGGTGGGA
>CAWUFW010024128.1:0-65199 GCA_963921515.1 Calotriton arnoldi
CCACCTTGGGGGTGGTGGTGGTGGTGGTGTCCATGGCCCCAGGTTGGTCCAGGGTCACTGCGCTGGTGTTCCTTATTCTGTCCATGTCGGCAGGGATGGTATTCGTGGTGACAGTCGTTGGAGGGGTGGGTGCAGGGGGTGCAGCTGGTGGACCTGCTGGTGCTGCAGCTGGTGGTCCTGCTGGTGCAGCAAGTTGACTTGCACCGGATGTGCCAGGTTGTTCATCGTCCGAGGAGGACAGAGGCTGTACGACGCCAGTGAGCTCGGCATCCTCTTGAGCCTGGGACTGGGACTCCTCAGCGTCTGCTGCTGTGTCCCTATCATCACCTGTTTTTGGGAGACACAAACAATGTATTTCATGTTTCTGCAGGCATCAGTGGTTGACACACCTGACAGTTGTGACTGTGCCTCGGGGTGCGGGCCTGTACATTGTATTGTCCTAAGTCGTCACAGTCAGGGGTTGATATTGGTGTGGCACATTGTCCTGCATTATTTGGGCATTTCTATGTATTCTCTGGGGTGTGAACATGGTCTGCATTGATTGTGTTTGGTTGACAGCCAGACCTCCTTCCCACCCACCCACCCACCCAGTCAGTTATCCCACCATGGAACGTGCTTGCATTGCAGGGAGTGGAAGTTGTCTCTCAGGATGTCAGTCAGTGGTGTCCTGCTGTTTGTTGGTGCACAGTTGCCAGCAGGGCCTTGTGCTCCCCACAGCAGTAGCCAGTGTCAGCCATCTTGTGAGTCCTTCTCCACTCCCTGTGATGTGAGCATGGTTCAGGGTGGTGTTGATGGGACAGTTGTGGGGGTGACCAATGTCTGTGACTACGACTCCCATCATGCTATTGCCTCCACCCCCCTTCCCAGCATGCCCATGCTTCCTTCCTTTTGACTCTGCTTCCCTGTGGGGTGGGGTGGCTGTGCTGACAGGATGGCTGGGAGTGTTGTCCTGGCAGTTGTTTGGCTAAGAGTCCCAAGAGTGTCCCTGTGCTTCACACAACATAACCCAGGGTGGTGGTGCTTTGTGGGATCTTGTGTTAGGATGGAGGGCATTGCATTCTACCAGGTGGGTACTGTGGAGTTTGTGTTGGTGGGGGGTGAGGGGAGGTGCTGGTGACTATAGTCAGTGCTGCAAGTCCCCCTTCCCACCCAGCCAGCCAGATATCCCACCATGGAACGTGCTTGCATTGCAGGGAGTGGAAGTTGTCTCTCAGGATGTCAGTCAGTGGTGTCCTGCTGTTTGTTGGTGCACAGTTGCCAGCAGGGCCTTGTGCTCCCCACAGCAGTAGCCAGTGTCAGCCATCTTGTGAGTCCTTCTCCACTCCCTGTGATGTGAGCATGGTTCAGGGTGGTGTTGATGGGACAGTTGGGGGGTGACCAATGTCTGTGACTACGACTCCCATCATGCTATTGCCTCCACCCCCTTCCCAGCATGCCCATGCTTCCTTCCTTTTGACTCTGCTTCCCTGTGGGGTGGGCTGGCTGTGCTGACAGGATGGCTGGGAGTGTTGTCCTGGCAGTTGTTTGGCTAAGAGTCCCAAGAGTGTCCCTGTGCTTCACACAACATAACCCAGGGTGGTGGTGCTTTGTGGGATCTTGTGTTAGGATGGAGGGCATTGCATTCTACCAGGTGGGTACTGTGGAGTTTGTGTTGGGGGGGTGAGGGGAGGTGCTGGTGACTATAGTCAGTGCTGCAAGTCCCCCTTCCCACCCAGCCAGCCAGATATCCCACCATGGAACGTGCTTGCATTGCAGGGAGTGGAAGTTGTCTCTCAGGATGTCAGTCAGTGGTGTCCTGCTGTTTGTTGGTGCACAGTTGCCAGCAGGGCCTTGTGCTCCCCACAGCAGTAGCCAGTGTCAGCCATCTTGTGAGTCCTTCTCCACTCCCTGTGATGTGAGCATGGTTCAGGAGTGGTGTTGATGGGACAGTTGTGGGGGTGACCAATGTCTGTGACTACGACTCCCATCATGCTATTGCCTCCACCCCCTTCCCAGCATGCCCATGCTTCCTTCCTTTGACTCTGCTTCCCTGTGGGGTGGGCTGGCTGTGCTGACAGGATGGCTGGGAGTGTTGTCCTGGCAGTTGTTTGGCTGAGAGTCCCAAGAGTGTCCCTGTGCTTCACACAACATAACCCAGGGTGGTGGTGCTTTGTGGGATCTTGTGTTAGGATGGAGGGCATTGCATTCTACCAGGTGGGTACTGTGGAGTTTGTGTTGGGGGGGTGAGGGGAGGTGCTGGTGACTATAGTCAGTGCTGCAAGTCCCCCTTCCCACCCAGCCAGCCAGATATCCCACCATGGAACGTGCTTGCATTGCAGGGAGTGGAAGTTGTCTCTCAGGATGTCAGTCAGTGGTGTCCTGCTGTTTGTTGGTGCACAGTTGCCAGCAGGGCCTTGTGCTCCCCACAGCAGTAGCCAGTGTCAGCCATCTTGTGAGTCCTTCTCCACTCCCTGTGATGTGAGCATGGTTCAGGGTGGTGTTGATGGGACAGTTGGGGGGTGACCAATGTCTGTGACTACGACTCCCATCATGCTATTGCCTCCACCCCCTTCCCAGCATGCCCATGCTTCCTTCCTTCTGACTCTGCTTCCCTGTGGGGTGGGCTGGCTGTGCTGACAGGATGGCTGGGAGTGTTGTCCTGGCAGTTGTTTGGCTAAGAGTCCCAAGAGTGTCCCTGTGCTTCACACAACATAACCCAGGGTGGTGGTGCTTTGTGGGATCTTGTGTTAGGATGGAGGGCATTGCATTCTACCAGGTGGGTACTGTGGAGTTTGTGTTGGGGGGGGTGAGGGGAGGTGCTGGTGACTATAGTCAGTGCTGCAAGTCCCCCTTCCCACCCAGCCAGCCAGATATCCCACCATGGAACGTGCTTGCATTGCAGGGAGTGGAAGTTGTCTCTCAGGATGTCAGTCAGTGGTGTCCTGCTGTTTGTTGGTGCACAGTTGCCAGCAGGGCCTTGTGCTCCCCACAGCAGTAGCCAGTGTCAGCCATCTTGTGAGTCCTTCTCCACTCCTGTGATGTGAGCATGGTTCAGGGTGGTGTTGATGGGACAGTTGGGGGGGCAATATGTGTGACTGCGACTCCCATGATGCTATTGACTACACTGACTTGGCCAGCATACACAGAATTCCTTCCTTTGAGTGGTCTTCACTGTGTGTTGGTGTTGTTGTGGTGGCTACATGTGTGGATGTGTGTGTTAGTTCTATTTGTGCCACTGCCTAGCTGTAGTTGTGGTTGTGTTTGTACATGTGTTGGCACAGTTGGATGTGACTTTTTTGATGGCATGTGTTGTGTTTATCTGACTGACATACACATTTTGGGATGATTCTGTTCTAGTTGCTGTGTAATTGCTATGAGTGCATGGTTTGACTCTCCCCTTGACAGTGATGTGTGTGTTTTGTGGCAGTTTATTGTGTACATTTGTTGTGTACTCACCAGGCTCTGGGATGTTCTCTAGTCCATATACGCTCACTGGCGGAAGGATGGCCCGCACCTTCTCCTCCCAGGGCCTGAGGTATATTGGCTTGGCAGGAGGGCCACTGCCGGTGTGTTGGCTGTTGATGTAGTCTATCTTCAGCAGGTCCCGTACCCTCCTGCGCACGTCATACCACCTGTTCTGGATGTCCGTCTTTGTGCGCCGACATGGTGATTGGGCGTTCACCCTGTTGATGATCCTCTCCCACATCTTGGTTTTCTGCGACATGGGGGTCTGTTGGACCAGAGTGCCAAACAGCTGTGGCTCCACCCTGAGGATCTCGTCTACCATGACTTCCAATTCACTATCTAGGAACTTGGGATTCTTCTTGGGGGGCATGGTGATGGGTGGTGATGGTGGGTGATGTGTGTGTTGGTGTGCAGGTGAGGGTGTGTGGGTGTGTGTTGTGCTGGGTGTATGTGAGGTAGGTATTTGTTGGTGTGCTGATGGTGTGTGGCTTGTGTGAGGGATGAGCTGTGGGTGTGTGGTTGCTTTCTCTTGGGTGCTGGCAGTGGAATGGCATTTGCAAAGGCTCATGGTAGTGATTTGTGTCCTTTATATAGGTGGAGTTGTGGGTGTGTCTTTGTTCTCTGTCCCCACCCCCCCAGTATTTATTGGCTTGGTAATTGCTTGTTTGGCCTTTATTTGGTTGATTTTTCCTTTGTGCTGTTTGTGTATGTTGGAAACGTTCTTGTGACCGAGTCGGACCCTGCATTGGTCTCGTACGGTGTTTTCCGTTTCGTTCACGCTGTGTTTGTGCAGTTTTGTATGCTGCGTACGCGTCGGTCGCGGTGTATTGTGTTGCTTCGGCTCGGTTTTGTATGCGTGTCGGTCGTACGGCTTGTCCTCCGTCCGACTCGGTCGTGTTTTTCGCGCCTTGCATCGTACTTTGCGGTTTGGAGTTGGCGGGTACGATTCGGTCGGATTTGTTCCGGATGCGTGTCGGTCGGTTGGATTCGCGTGTTTTCCGGCCGGATTGCTATTTTCCGAGCGGCTCGGTCGGTCGGCTTGGTTTCCTAACGTGTCGGTCGGATTTATCGCGGCTTGCATCGTACTTGGCGTGTCGGGCGCCACTGGTACGTGTCGGTCGGTAATTTTTCCGGCTCCGAGTCGGTCGGTGCTTTTTCTGGCCCGAATCGGAATCGACCCCAGAGTCTGTATGATGTTGAAGGCACAACATTGCTGTCCATACCTACCAGACAAAATTAAGACAATAGAAGAATTTGCAAAGAACATTTCCAGAGTTAAACCCTGAACTCGAAAACTTAGAAGCAACTAGTGTGTTAGGAACCTTAGGTAAAGAAGCTTCTGATATAAGTAGCTGGCTTTTGAAATATGGTAGTAGATTTTGGGGTGTTATATTGCAGCTTATATTGATTAATTGCATTTGCTCAATATGCTTATTTGCTTTATGTAAGGGATTTAGGTGTTATTTAGCGAGAAAGAGAAAGGAAGAAATAAAAAGACAAAGGAGAGAAGAAATAGAAATGTAAGAAAGAAAGAGTAAGGTTTACCGGGAGTTGAATGAGATACAAAGTTTGAAGGGAAAGATAGATGACTCAACAACAAAATGGAGGTGCATCTCGAAGATTATTTGTGTTAAATATGATGGCTATTCTAGCGTTCGGAGGGGGGAATTGATAGTGCGAACTTCCTCATTTTGCAATAAACGCATTTAACTGAAAAGTGCTCTTTTTAATGCTGAATAACACACGTATAATAAACACAAATTTTGTATTAGGTAATCATATTTAGGCATTATAAGCACGCACATAAAGTAACCTACTGTGCTGACTTATGTTAGCATAACTACTGATGCCAAATAAAATGTTGACTTTACACGTTAGGGCTTATAGGCCTATTTTTGTGTTTAAACTTGTGTTTGCACGAGATATTTTTTTCTTTCCAATGCAGATTCTGTAATTTTATAGAAGCCTTATGTTAGCTAATGAATAGGCATTTATTATGCATTAGACAACTGACAGAGAAATTCTCACAGGAAGGGGAGCAGATGGTAGGAAAAGTGCCTCGTGGGAAGAACTGTCTGAACCACAAGATCTGTTCAAAGTAACAAACCAAGGGCATAGTTGCATAGTTTATTGTAAAGATGTGAGAAATTGAAGAGTTCACCTGCTCCAGAGTTTGCTGAAGAAAGATTGGTTCATGGGAGATGGCAATGGAAATATTGTTGCCAATAATGTCTTGACTGAATTATATTAGTGTATGTTCCTTAGATTAGTTGTGAGAGAGCCTTTCCAAGAGAGAGACTCTTCTTTCTCAGAGTCCTTTTCTTGCCAGACTGGGTGGGGAGAGCTTGCTGTAGAACTGAGGAGGCAGATCTTAGAGATGTCTGCTGACTTTAGACTGAGAATACCTTTTCCGTCTTCACTAATTTCCACTGCTTGAGTGCTAAAGCTTCATGTTTAAGCAATCTTCTTCTCTCATCAGAACCATTCATTTGGTTTTTCTGAACTGAAACCATACCTTGTTTGGTGAAATTAAATACCTATTATGCCCAATTTTTATTAATTAGAATTTGGAATATTCCTTTCTTGAACACACATTTTGCATTTTCTCTATCTTATTTGTATTTCTTACTAATATAGTATTTTATCTCGTCTTGAAATATGTACTTAGGGATTATTTGAATCAGTAATAATGATGACTAAATGTTAATACTTACTGAATTAATACTTGATTTTGAATTAGCTTGTTAATAAACCCCTTAAACAAACAATACATCTCTTTGTTGATTCTTGTGAAGCCCCGATTGGACTTCACTGTTCATGGTAATATAAATGATTGCTCCATATCATCTCTCCTTGTCAACTAACAAAGTTCCATAGGACCAATTGCGATTTTTTAAAAATAATTATACTAGATTATTAAGATACAAGAATCCCAGCTCCAGCACAGATAAGAGCGAGCACACATTGATCCTTTCTAATTTTCTCCAAGCTGGTGGCAACGTGGGAGACCTCCCCACTTAAGAAGATGGTGGCATAAGGGGAAGGCCTCTATGTTTTTAGAGGCATCAAGACCATCACTGACAAGATCTGAAAAAGAGTGTTCATAAATTCAGGAAATCGGATTACAACCATTATGACCAATTATCATAAACAGTAGTTGTATCAGCTAAGCAAGCAATGGCATTGGCAATGCAGAGGTTCTACTGCCAGAAGCAAATCATTGTTTGCTCATCAAGTCAAGTATTTTTGACTCTGTCAGGAGGACCATAGGAAAGTTGCTTAGGTTAAAATTGGGCACTAGGCTTTCACCACTAGACTCTCCGGTGAAAGGTGCAAGGACAAGATTTTCTGAACAGAGCCTGTTCTATGATGCCACATGATTTGTCTGTGAAGTGCTCAGAACTAAAACTGGCTTCTCACAGACAGCTAGAACTGACTCCAAATGCAAGTGTTCTTAAATGGAGGACACTTTTAGTATTTTGGTTAGAATGCTGCACTTGGGGTCCACAGTTGACATGGGCAAATCCAATGCTTCTGTTGCTTTTCGTGTGACAGATTTAAATTAACTCTGTTCTTCTTAAGGCGATCCAAAAGTGTAAGGGATGTCACCTTCTGGTGATATTCCGAGACCACCAGCATTTTGTTAGTCTATATGTGCCAACATCTGTATTATAAGAAGAAAGGAGGTTTCAGCCCCTGAATAGTCTTCCTCTTGGCATCAATAGTCCTTGGCTATCTGAAACTTATGCAAAGAGTTCCTCCGTGCAGACACTTCTCAGGAACCTAGAGAAGAGTTTAGTTAAAGATTCATCATAAAAATATGTCTGCACTTTCTCATTTGCCACAAAGATGATGTCAGCCAACTTCAAAGCTTCCATGAGCAGTGCAGGTATTGTAAGCAATGACAAAGGAACATGGGGTGGCACCTTAATTGTCCAATGCCTCTTTGGAAGCTGCACCAAGGCTGCAGCCTACATAGCTGAGGCAACAAATGGGGTCAGGGTGGAGCCACTTGAATCGCCAAGCACACAGTATCGACCCCCCCCCCTTTGGTAGAAACTGCAGCTTTATATTCACAAGAAATGGTATGAGCTCTGCAGAACTGTTCTCGAAGTGGGAGTGTTTCCTCATGAAAGAAGGTGACTTCTTTTTCCTATGACTTTTTTGTGTTTTTTTCAATACAATCCTTTAGGGGACTGATGCCGGTCAGGCAACTTACTTGAAGAGAGGGAGGGGAATACTTTAGGTGTTCTGTACCTTTGCCAAAACAATTTGGCTTCCTGCTGCTTCATGGTTTTTGAGTACATTAAGAAGCAATAGTCACAGGCCAAAAGGTTGTGGTTGGATCCAAGACACTACATACAGATGGTGTGTGGATTTGATAAAGATAGCTTCTTGTTATAACATTGATAAGGTTTAAACCCGAGACCAGAGGACATGACATTTGACCTATCCAGTGTCAAAATACTAAAGAAATTTGGCATTGGGACACCAAGAACTCCCGACCCATGCCAGTGAGGTGCAGAAATCCTGAACTGATGGCAGGCCGCTAGTCTGCGCCAGATCAGGAAGACGGGCACTCTCTTACATCGCTCTTAAAACATGGAACGGCCTCCCACTTCACATCAGAGCTTTCTTGTCTCTTTTTAAATCTCATAAGAACTTGAAGACCTGGCTTTTTATTTACTAAGATACCATAGGTAGGGCTAGGCACACACACCTGCTCTGTGCCAGGATACCCTAATGGGTGATAGTGCGCTTTACAAATACACTTAACATAACATGTCAACATATATACGATAATCATGTTGCAACCAGGGTGATTGAAACTGCATGACCCACTGGGTACTGCTGGAGTGCCAATTCTGAGGAAAGATTTTCCCAATCCAATTTATTGCCTGGAGGACATTCATAAGATGAGGAATTTGAAGGAAGACGTATTCATCAGAAAAGCTGTTTCAAAGTTGTATTCTGAGACTAACAATTTCACTTTCTTCAATAGAGAGAGCTGGTACCAGTCGAAGATGTGGACAATCATATGTAGGATGAGAGAGCTTCTCCAGAGATGACTTTGATGAAGGATGAGGTTAAGACATCATCTTCATAGGAGGTGGGACTGAGGGAGATTCGTATATTGGCGAGGACAGCAAGAGACAGGGTCTTGAAGGATGACAATTATGGGATGTAATGCAAATGGGTGGGTGTAAGAGGAGAATCAGTCTTAGTGTTGTTAACGTACTGTAAAATCTTCAGTTTAATGGAACTTCACTTTGTGTAGGATATGAGGGTTGATGCAGTGCTTTTCTTAAAGAAGTTCTGCTTCTGTCGGCAACATCATTGATGATGTTGGTATAGTACTAGACTTTGGTTGAGAGAAATAGTTCTCTGTGTCTTGCAAAAAAGCTCTTCAATATGAGGTCATCAGGGGTTTTGTTTCTCTTCCATTGAGGGATTTAAATCTTTTTTAAATGGAAAAGGCGCTAGATAGTTAACCGTTCTTTTGAGAGTCCACATAGATTGTTAGTGGTTTTAAAAATCTGTGTGTTTTTAGTATTCTTTCTAGCACTCTTTTATATTTTTGACATTTATATTTTTCATATTTTACATTTATTGTGGTTATTGCTATGGTATTTTAATTTTTTATGGACAATCATCTGAGTAAATATACTCAATTAAGTTGAACTAAAACATTAAAAGGAGATGACATGGAATAACTGGAGTGAGTTAGCTTTCTTGTCTGGTACCCATCTTTAAGAGACGTCTGCTTATTCTGATTCTTTCGTGGGAGGAATATGCAGGGTATTGGTATATAAAGTACAGATTGATCTCAATCTCAAGGTAACTAGTTGTGTTACTGTAATGCAAATTTCACACCTTTTCATAGCAAATTCAGTCAACACTAACAGTAAAAGTTGGGGTTAGGAAACTTTCAGTCAAGTCTTTATTACATTTGGAGAATTATTTAATATTAAGCTGACACATTCAATGACTATATATGTGCTAATAATACATTTGTACTTCAATAAGATTATGGAAGAAATGTTCACACATGTGAAGTTCGTAATATCAATATTCTTCAGCTAAATCAAATAGGATGTGTCTTTTGAGGTGTAATGTTAATGAAAGTCTTTATGATCAAAGCTAAATGTGTTTTTAACTGTGATTTTCTAAATTAAAGCATGCAAGCTCGACATCATAAACCTAAGGTACTTTCTTGCATATATTTAAGTTCATATATGTCTCACTCTTCTATTTTATGTGCAGATTAGCACAAGCCCCTATCTTCATTTATAGCAGTCAACTGGACACCTTTTGAAGCATTCCAAATCCTGATATAGGTACGGTTTGTATTATTTGTACAAGAAAAAAGCTTATTTCATGTGCCTCAATTTGAATTTTCTCCCATGAGCTTGAGCACAAATGGGATTTCTAGTTTTAAGGTAAGTGCACTAATTCATCCATTGCAGAACGTTGTGTGTAATTTCAGGGTCACAGATTCAATTATTAAAGGGTCTATGCAGCCTCTCATCCTTCCAAGCTTGTGTACCACTAAGTTGTGTAATGATAACTGCTATTGCTGTGCTAGAACACTTTCATGATAAAGCGCTATAAAATAAAATATGCATTATTACTGTTAACACACCAGCTCATTATATGCTACGATGAACCCTCTGATATTTGCAGAAAAATATCTACTGTGTTACAGTGGTTTGCCCTGACCTGTAAATACAGTTAATAAAATGACCTTTTAGAGATTTTCATAACTTAATTGAAGGTGGGGTCCACATAATTTGAAACATTCAACAATTTGAAGACACTTTAAAAGATTTAGATGCATATTAGAATTTAATGGGTAGCCCAGCCTAGACCTTGACTTAGAGCAGGGTGATAAGGGAAACTCTTTTAATTTGAGGAAAATGTGCTACACCTGTTGGAGAATTTACTATTGGGATTATATTAACATAAATCCCTACATCTGAAAATGTTCTGTTGGTTGGGTCTGCACCAGATTTAGCACTTTCACCACAAATACGAAGAGTTGTTACCACCCAACTCTAAATCAGGCCCCATGATAATTCTAAAAGCGGCAAGATTTTTGTGGTTGTTACCGTTTTGATATATACCACAAAGAAATAAAGTCTATATTTCGCAAATGTTATTTATTAAGGAACAATAAGACACAATCGAAAACATAGTATATATAAATCAATATATAATTATACATACATATAGTAATACGTATGTACGTATCCTTCATTACCTCACAAAACGCTGCACGCTATAACAAAATAATTTAATTAATTTAAAAAACTCTGTGAGAAAGTTCTTGAACATGCACATTTTGGTTATTTTTTATTGTGTTTTTTTGCCAAAAACGCAATGGAAATTGCACATTTTAACATAACATTACTTAATTTCAATAAACTAGTTTCTTAAAGCAATTGAAATTGTTTGCTACATTACAAAGAATTGATAACATATACATACATATTCATAAACAACATAGCTATAAAAAGGTAAATCAAACTGTCTACTTGTAAACAGTAGTTCATGTGTTTAACAAACTCACAAATCAAAGTTTGGTACAGTGAATACCAGAGTCTTATTCCTTAATACAATTAACCAAAGCTTACCTTAATATGACATAAATACCTATGGCAAATAAAAAATTCCACTATTAGAATACAATTAGACCATAATTTTGAAGGATTATATGATAACAATGAACAACATTGTAATATGGTTCAATATTGGTGTCAAACCGTTACAGTGGCATGACAAACCACTAGGCCATCACCAGAACTCTGTGAGGGGAATGAAGGACTATATCACATGTTGTCTGTTGTGTATTCTTGATAGTACATATTATTTTCGGTTCAGTTATCATGAAAAAAAGTCAATCTTGAAATATTTCTGCAAAACTGAAAGTGAAATGCTGGACTATACTGTTTGGTTGTCTGTGGTAAAAAGAAGAAAAATATTTAGATTTGTAATTGAGAAGAAAGGATTTTAGAAAAAAAACATGTCTTTTGTTAAAAAGTTGTCAGTGGAGGTCAAAGATTTTTTAAGACGGTCCCTCGAAGATTCAGCTCTCAATGCACCCTGATTGCAATTTGAATGTTAAGGGTTTGTTTACTTTCCATGAAAAAATGCTTTTAAACAATGGTTTCCGGCTGTCATTATTTAAAGTTACTGCCATGCAAAAAAAAGACTAGATAGTTGGAGGAAAGAAAATTAGGCTGATACTAAGCTTCCTATTGGTTGAAATCCATCTTTCACAGCAAAGGGGCACCGTCCGTCAAATATGGACATTTGAAAACATTATTTTATGGAAAAAAGTAGCTAAACATATATATAGAGATATATATATATATATATATATATATATATAGTGAGAGAGAGAGACATATATATACAGAGAAACTGAATACCTTATGGGTCCAATATTGCATCAGGTGACATCATAAACCACCAGGGCGAACACTGAGTGGATTGCAATTGCCTCCAAAATCATGAGTTTGCACACATTCGCAAGCATCCTTCTGCTAATTTAGAATTCAATATTTTCTACTCTTTGACAAATACTGCTGAACTTTTATTTGAATATGTTCTGATCTACATTGAATAAGTGTGTGTATATGCATCTGCTATGAATCACAAGCAGAATCTGGATTCTATCTTTTGCAGAAAAATTTATGAAATAGCCCATTTACAATGACTGATTGGAAAAAGCCCAGTGCTCAATATTTTAGAACTATTCCAAAATGTATACAATTTTTGTAAACGAAAAACTCAAAATCTGAGACTGAACTTTCATTAAAAATTGTCTTTTCCAACATGGTTAAACTTCGCAACAAAGACAATAATTGCAAGAAAAATCTTTCTAAATGTTCACAATTTGCTGGAAATTAGGCACTTCTATCACTTCACATTAACAAAGCAATGTCAGTTTAATGTTGTTTTGTGTTCATTATTTGAAGTGAGTGGTTGGTGTGAAATGCATTCTATGTGGGACATGGATGCATTTGACCAATGGCAGAGAATCACACAGCCTTTCAAGACCACACAAGTCCCCAAAACAGACAATCAGCTTTTACACACAGCTAAAAACAGTTAGCATAATATAACATAAACTACCATGACATAACATAACATAACAAAATAACATAAAATAAATCTCAGAAAGAATCCTTTGTTGTTTTGAAATTGATTATAGTATTACATCTACTTAAGTTGTGAGAGTCAAATAAAAAGAGTCATTGCCTACAAGCTACAGATATAAGGTAAAACACCTGATTTAAGAAGAAGCTATTGTTTATTTTGCATACACATTATTATCTTTTTATCGAATAAGCTGTGGCTTAGGTAAGATGAAAAACGAATTCTGTACCTTTCCTACCCCACTAAGTCAATCCAGTTTTTTGATTTACTACCAAGCATATCTGCAACAGATATATTGACTGCCGTATGTCTCTTTTCATTACCAGTGTATTCTGTTCAGACAACTTTTACAAACATAAACAACCATGTGGCCCTAGTATCTACTTAACAAATAAGCACATAGCAACCAGAGTAATAGAATCCCAATTTGCTACTTTGGTATGCCAAGTGCAAATATATTAATCTTAGCGACATGAAGCCCCCATCAAAAAAAAAAAGGGCTTTTTCTCTTGAAACACTGAAATGTACATCAAGTAAAGCAAACATTAACATTAGTCACAGAATCACATGTATTGATATTTTCAACAGGCAGAAGAAAAGTTTTAAATGAAACAAACACCTAGTTTTAATGGTACATTGTGAACTAGGTTGTTTCATCTACATTCTAAAACTTCTCCAGCACAGAAATGTATCCACCATGTTTTACATTGTACAAAATAATTGTGCATTTGACCCACAGAAAACAAAGAAGAACTTGACTCTGACATCCACTTTGAAAGGAAACACTGTACAGAATATCTGTAGTACAATCAAGCCATTTACATATTTTCAACTGCTCGTTTGACATTGTGCTCCCTGCCCTGTTCTGTTTTTTCTTGGTTCAGGTATTCTAGAACCTTCATTAACATGTCTTCATCCAGGTACTGCCTATTGTGTGTGTCATCATTCTCTCTGAGCTTTGAGAGCCTTTTGTTCACTGGGACTATCTCTTGGGAGCCTCCAGGGTTGAAATATTCTTTCATGGCCTGCTCATACTGATCCTCTTCCTCCTGGTCATCATCAGTTGGAACTCTTTTAATTTGGTTTGTGTTCATAACCTCTGGATATTTTGTTAGCACCTTTGCCATGTAGTCTGTTAGTTCATCATCTTTATCATTCAGTTGCTCATAATCCAGATTCCGCCTTTCTAAATCATTCATCCATGTTGATTTATGCCCTTTTTGTCTCCTAGGTAGGTAGGATGACCTTGGCAAACCACTGTCTTGATTCATTTGATTTAAAAAGTATCTGGGTTTCTGGTTAGGCACATTGCTTGCTGCACCTAGCAAATTTGCAATGTCTCCAAAGGTGAGCTCTTCAGCCAGGGTTGCTGGTTGCTTAATGTAACTATTCTTTGAGTTAATTGTGTTTCTAAAGCCATCCATTTGGTCTAAGGTGGGGGCAGAAACTTCATCAAGGTCTTCTGGGACTTCTGGTTCCTGATCAGGTACCTCTTTTTCCCCTTGTTTCTTCCCTCCAGATTTCAGCATGTCAAGTAAATCCTCAGGAGGGATCTGTAATTTCCGAGACATCTCTATCAACTGCAAAATTGCTTGTGGATCCAAGTTCTTTTCAGAATACTTTCCACCTCTTTTCTCTTCATTCTGTGCTGCAGTTTTTGCTTGGCCATTATCAATCCTATTCATTAGCATCAACATCTTCATGTAGTAATTTGTCAACCTTGAAAGGTTTTCTGAAGCTTGATCTTTGTTAATATTTCTTGGGTCTTCTTCTGGAAAGCCAAATTGCCCAGACCGTTTTACTGCATCATCAATTTCTTCATTTTTTTCAATTTCTTCCTTGCTGTCTTTGATCTCCTCTTGAGTTTGGCTTTCTACTTTCTCTTCAACTGGATTCCAGTCTTCCCCTCCAACAACATCTTCATAAGCAATATTGTTAGCTTTGTACAGATCATCTTCATCATCTTTATATAATTTCTGGTCATCTTCAAGCCGTTCTCGTTTATTATTTGGCCCAGATAACTTCCCCAGTTCCTTAAAAACAGACTCCAGTGTAGCAAGACTTTGGGGTGTATACTGCTCTTCCACTATTTCATTGGTACGTTTGAAGGGGTTGTCTTTAGAGGTGTCTTCAAAATATCTATATGGCATTTTTAGTGTTTTGTGCCTTCTCTCAGGCCACATGTTTGTTTCATAATCATCGCTCAATTCCATAGGAAAACTCTTATCTGAACTTATGGAATATGGTTTATTGTTTACTTTTGACCCTGTTTTCCCCTCTTTTTCTACTTGCATCAAAGCCTCCAGCATTATTCTGACCCATTGCGGGTCTTCTTCGTTTGTAGAATCCCTTCCATTATCTGCTAATTGAACTTGATCATTGTTTTCTTTCTGCTGCTGAAGAAATGGAGCCTCTTGGTAAAGGCTATAGTCTGGGTTACCATCTCCTTGATTAGCTTGTTGTCTGAGGTTCTCTAAATATTCCAATGCTTTGATCATCTCTGGATTGGGCATCTTTTGTATATTTTTCAGTCTATGGTCTGAGTCTTTCTGCGGAAGCTGGTAGTATTGAAATGATGCAGCATTAGCACAACAGATTAGAAGAAAAATAGGTGTCATCAACAGAATAGTTCCAAACCAGTATAGTTTAATGGACCCCATAGCTCCAATGTTTTCTGTGAGAAAAAGGAGAAGAAAATGTTTACATAATAGGACACTTAACAGTTAGCAACATTTTGTTTATTGAGTAGACTGCTTATACTGGGGTTAAAAGATTATGATAAACAAGATAATGTTAAAAACATAACGAATGAATACCATTGCTAGGAAAGTGCACATTCAAAAATTAACTTAGGGCAATGGAAGTTTCTGTAAATTAACCAGGCCCTTTTAACGGGGGAGACAAATGCATATTTGTAAACCTAGCAATTTGTATAGCCTAATACTGTAGAAGCTAAACATTAATTCGCATTTGTATTTATTGAAGAGCAATATAATTTCTGGAAGAAAGTGAGTGTGGAGTGGTCCAACTGTACGTAAGGTGATACGCTTGGGTGCATACATATAGCTGTGTAGTTCATTTATGAAAGGTAATGAGCTTACTTGAATCCATGATTTGGTACAAGACATAAAACCAGTTTTTTCAGTTCTTGTACGACCATGATCTGATAATAGTATATTGACACTGTGACTGTGTTTGGAAAATATATTTATTTGGTTGCATGTCAGACTAATGACAACACAAACATCGTAAGGTGAGAATATGGAGGTAAGTATAGATGTATTATTCTTAACTCCACTTCTAGGATATTATATCATGATATATTATGATATTATGGTACTTCATGTTCTGAATACAATAATGTTGTAGCACAATATTTAAAAGTCAGTGTTCTGATAGTACACTATTTATTTATCAGCGTTTTTATGTAACACAGGCTAGACTCATAGGGTAACAGAGCACTTCAAAGAAGGCCACATTACAAATTGGGGAGAAGAGTGAGACTGCATATATTACAAGAACATATAAGATAAAATACATGCATGTCCTGGAAAATGGAATATCATACTATTATCAATATATTACAAAATATAAAACCATGTTTCTCTATTTATTTATTTAGCAGTTTTAAATAGCCTAGCAAGACTCAAGGATGACAGAGCCCTTTGGGCAGGACACAGGGATACTAAAACAAGTTGTAAATCCAAGACACAAAACATTTGATTCTAAGATACATACTGGGCCTGAAGAGAGGTGCATTGTGTATCGAATAGATGTAGGAAGCTCTAAGTGTCCACACACAAGCAATTTGTGTTAGAAGAAAAGTACATTATCATACAGCCATATAGTATTAAGGTAGAACAGAGCAATAACCTCAACTATGAATATATTTTGGGTTTGAGGAAGATAAATATAGGCTTCCCCATTGGTCAGAGTCATTAACAGGGCATATATCAGTCTCAAATTATCGAATCACAAACTATCCAGAACAGTAAGGGCTTCATGTTCATTAGGATGTGATGTGGAGTTGTAACAATTTTACTTCCTTGTATTCCTCTTTAAAAGTAAAATAGGAAGATATTGTTTTGATGGATGGTGGGATGGATTTTAATCTCGCAAGGCACTCACAGAGAAAAACTGCTTTATTATCTTTGACATTTGGAAAGTGATTGTAAGAAGGAGGTCCAGAGTTGGCACTAGACATCTGAAATGGGTAGCTTCTGCACTAGATATCTTAGAAAGCCTTCTCCACAGCTCTCCATATTTTGACAAGCACTTGTGCGTGTGCTGGAAGGGGCACACCAGAGGGACATTTGGAGATGGCAGCACAAAATGATCTCTTTGTGAGGCTGTAGAAGTAGCTAAAGCCTGTAAAAGAAGCATTCTGATTGGCCTACAAGCTCCCAACATTCCATCCAGGGTACGAACTGCTATCAAAGACAGAAGTGAAAGAGGTCACTTGAGAGTTATTGGAGACAATTATTTTGTCATTATCCCATAGTAGTAGAATTAGTACCATGTAGTAGTACATTTCCTTCTTGTTAAAGATCCAATAATAACTGATTTGACTGATTATTCTTCGATACGTTCTCAGATAAATATTCATATTTTGTTTTTGTGTTTGCTGATTGACACCATAAATACTTACCATTTGGCAGAAAAGTGAAGATAAGAATATCAGTGCTTAAAAATTTGCAGTGGTGTATCACCCTATTGCTGTTTATATCTCTTTCCAGGAGTTAAATAAATCATAATTTTTTTTATTAATGTTTCAAACATGCAAGCTAATATTTTATGTTCATAGTGCAATTCCAGCATTTTAGTCAAAAACATCCTTTCTTGATTGCTGAACATTACTCTCACAGTAGCACACAGTAGCAAATCACTCTTCAGCCTGGGCCTTTCCTTTTTAACAAAAAGTCAAGAGATTATAACGGGACTGGGTAAAGGTGCATATGGGGGTGTGTACTGTGAGCTCCAATGCACATTTTAAGCTGATACAATATAGCTTCCCGCACCAAGCGTACCTCTCGCTCTAGACCCTCCACAACATATACCCCACATGGTTAGACCGATGTCCACAATGTGGAACTTCTGATGCGGACTTTGCACATACGGTGTGGAGTTGCTCCTGGATAGCATCTTACTGGGGGAAAGACATGCAGAATTTAAATAAGGCAGCTCAATGGAAGGTCCTGTGTAACCCTCTGGGGATATTACTGGGTCTGATCCCTGCTCCGATGAAAAAGAAACGTAGCCATGAGTTCCTAATGCTGGGCTTAGTGCTAGCAAAAAATGTATTGCTATCAAATGGATGGGAACACAACCTCCCAAATATGCTGAGTGGTTGCGAGATATGTCCGAATGGGCAGTAGCAGAAGAAGTTAGAACGAAGCATGTGAGGCGTGATGAGCACTTGGAGAATGACTTGGCAGCATGGACGCACATGTTGGCGGATCTATAGAGTGACATAGCTGCCGAGGCCGACACTGGCATGGAGATATAAAACAAGGGGGAAAAAAAAGGAAAACATGCTGTGTGTATGAAGGGGGTAGTCAAAGTCGTATGGGCGCAGAAGTGTAATGCTCTTACAGGGCAGGAGGCCCCGAGACAGGAGATAAGGGAAGTAAAGAAACATGTGCGGAATTCTAGGGCCAGGAACGAAGTCTCCACCACACACTTTCTACTATGTTGACAATAAGTAGTAAGTATGTTTATTGCACTACAATATGAGCAGCTAGGGAGGAGGGGGGAGTTAGGGATAATGCATATATGTGATGTCTTAGTATGATCCTGCAGTTGTATATGTCTCAATGCACCAGAAACTGATGCAGTGTACAACTCATGTGACACTCAATAAAAAGCATATAAAAAAACAAGTCAAGAGATTATAGCAGAGGAATGGCTACCCTACACCCTATGCTGGATGGTGATGGTATCAGCCTGCTTCTCCTATTGCATTTGTCAGCCTACTTTGACATGGCAGACAATGAGGTAGTCTTTGTCATTCTGTCTATGAGCATGGGTTTGTTAGGTTTTTATGGGAATGGTCTGCATACATTTTAGCAGGAAGAGATCACTTCATCCTTGTAGTCTGAGAGTCCTTTCAAAGAGCACTGTGTAGCTATTGGTTACCAGGCAGTATCCTTGGTTGGCACCCTCATTTATAATTAGTATCCCAGAGCCTCACATATTAATGCAAGCTAATAAGATAACCATGTTATTCTCTTTATATAATCAACTCTGCAGGGACCTCTTTTTAAAGCGTAGTCCAGGAGGCTGTAGTAGGTATGCAAATAAGATATAATTTAACACAGAATTTACACAAAATTAATGTTCATAAAAGCTACATCCCTTAAAGATAAATAGGCCTATATTTTAAAATAGAAGACGTAAGAATGTAAAATCAATAGCAACAAAATAGTCCACAAGGTTCTAGCAACAATTGCGGCTAGAGATAGAGTTCAATATTGCAAATAAAATGCGAGCCTATGGACATTGTTATCCAAAGTAGTCAGATTTGTGACTTCTTGACTATTTTCAGACACATCTGGACTCCAGATTGCTTAGTTTGGTTTTATTTACAGCCCCAAGAAAATAGAAAAAAAGGTACCAGAAATATTCAGATAAGTCTGCTCTTTATTCTATTTTCTATGTAGACCTGAGGAATTGGTAGACACGTGGTTAGAGGGGAGGAAGCCATATTTACCATGAACGTCTGTCTGCATGTGAGGGGTGGTTTCTCCACATATTTTGCATAGGGCCCCCCTCAGGATTTGTTACATTCCTGAGCAGACACCTTTGTGAGTATGAACCCAAGCGGCTAAGAACCTGCCAAAATACCACAAAGCCAAACAATATTTGAAAATTTCCATTGGGACCTTGTCTGTACACATTGAAGCAGTTGGTACCTCGGTAACTGGGATCTAGTCTGCGGCCAAGCCTTTAAATAACAATATCTTCATACTGATAAGGGGTAGAAATATGATTCAAATTAGTTTTGATTCAGGATGCTGAGCCTCCGTCAATTTGATACTACTGTGAAGCCCTTGGCAAACATTACCATTTCATTCTCAGGATAAGGCAGAGGTGAAATAGTGCATGCAGCCTGCAGCACATGTGCTCACTTAGTTAGCGCAATTTCACTGTTTAGATTGTGCATAGTCCTGTTCAGCACCATAGTGCCTGCGCAGTATATGACTGTACGCATTGCTTAATTTGTGAAAGAAACAGTGTCGTTGTCTGAAGGTCCACTCAGAAGCCTTCGGCCAGTGCAATTAAACATCGGTGCACTGAATACCAAAGCTGTTAGTCTTTAATCCACTACCAGACACTCCCTGACCCTTTTTTTCACACTTGCAGGTTCCTGCTTTCTGTTTGTGATGGTTTGCCATCCTTTTCTTCCTCCGTCTTTTGGGTCTGTGTGTTTTTTCCTCTCTTGCACTTGGTAAATATCTGATAGGGGAAAAATAAGAATTGGTCCCCAAAAATAAGAGTCGGTGCCACCTATTGGTAACCACCGGCTCAAATTAAGCACTGAATGTACATTTTCATGATACAGCTCCAGATTTCACTTTAAAATACGTGCACAGAAATGACCTTTTTGTTATAGACGATATTTTATAAACTGCAAAATGTGTCCAGCTAATAGATTACTTCTTGTAACAATATCTGTCATTAGACAGTCTGAAGGATACCCTCTGCTTGGGTAATTGTGCACTACCGAAAATCCAAATCAAATGTATGGTAGACCCTAATAAACCTTCTGTGTATGATTGTATTTAAAGGAAGATTTTAGATAAATAACTATTGTACTTGCCTGGGCCCTGGAATATTGTCTTTGTTCAAGGACATAATAATCAATAGTGCAGCAGTAGCACTGAAGCCCAGTGGTGTGAAGCACCCACTGCACTCCAGTGATGGTTGTATCACTACCAAAAAGAGGCAATTGGGCAATTTATTTGTGTTAGGGCCCAAGCTCCCTTAATATGCCTCACTCCCAGATAATTACACTTATAAGCCCGCTTTGCCACTTTTGAGTGCCATATTGTTTTTTGCATATCGTTGCTGTAAATGGACAACTTTTGTTTTTCTGGGTGATGCCTTTTACAAAAATGTTTAAGTTGGCATTGATGAGAAGCTTTTTCTACCCATTTTCCTCTTGGTATTCATGCGGCAGAGACTTCCACCTACATTAATGATTTGTGTCATAACCATTGTTTAAACATATATCAGCTGGATAACAGATAATTATTCAGTATCCATTCCAATTGTATTGAACCTTTTCCCAGATGCAGGTTCTACCTATAGAATAGAATGCCTTGCAAGGTCCAGAAGCGCTACATGCAAGGTTCAGAAGCGTGAATTGCTCATTTCCTCTTGCTTTCCAGTCAGTATTCTTAGTAATTTACAAAGATGTATTGTTGAAAACCATTCTCTAAATCCTGCTCTTATCTGGTGTCAGTTTGTACCTATATGTAATTACTGTTGCAAACTAAACTATTCCCTATATTTAAAATACCAGTACATAAAGGTTCCTTTTTGTCTTATATGTATTGTTCCTATTACATGCATAAGTAATGATTTTATGAACTGAAAATAGTGATGTATTAATACACAAATGTCAACTATATACGTTACAAATATGTCTACAATTGTATTTTCTATTTTTAAAATGTATTTACTTTATATGTTCTATTCAATTATTTTCCAGCTAATTCAACTTTGGAGCAATAAATGGAAAGTGATCTAAAAAAGTAATACTTTGGGTAAAATGTATATATGGCTAATAAAAACATACATGCATTCTTGTTACATATACATAAATGTAAGCTATTGTTTTACTTCCACTCTGTGGGATGGTAATAATGTTAAACAATACTTTGTGCACATTATGATCTGAAACAGTTTTCCTAGTTGAGCCCTCACTTTGGGTTTATGGATACATTTGTGGTAATACAGTGAACTGGTAATTGTGTTACCACATTTGGTACCCATAGCAGTATGTTCAATCGAAAGAGTGATAAATGCGATTATTGCACATTGAGCTTGACATTTGCACACTTTTGAGTATCTCTGAATGTTACCTTTAGTTTACTTGCCACTACTTTGTTTGCCTTCTCTTCGATTCCTTCTCAGCATGTCACTTCTCCAAATTAAAGGAGCTTCTATTTGCCCAGTGGCATAACCAACACGCGCATGGTATTTAGATGATCTTTCGCCCTACTCTGCAACCCTGATTTCTGCTATGTTCAATTCACAGCCACATTATCCAGATAGTAGGTTTGAGCACATAAAGTGAGCTTGGGAAAGTGCTATATTAAGTCACAGTCTGCAATATGTTCTTAAGCACATTGACAGTATTTTAGCATTGTGGTCTATAGCAACTGTTTTGCACTAGGACTGTAAAAGAATGGGCTGCATTTGGCTGGAAACATAACAGGATCTCTCGAAGTTTGTAAAGGGAGCTACAGAACACAACATCAACACAGCTACATAATGTACAAACACATTAATAATACAACACAGTAAAAAGTACCAATATGTAACACAACAACCTTTGCTCTATTCAATCAATTAAATTCTGCCCAGGCCAAAAGGAGGCCATATTGAAGTTATTTATTCATTAGCATGTGAAATGTTCCCCAACCCTTTTCTTAAAGTGGCTAGTGAACGTACCTTTTGGTATTTCAACTGGGCCTGAATTGATACAGCAAGAGTTCACTCCTTCTATCTATTTATTTACTGAAAAGAGTAATCTGTTTGGTAACATACTGACTGTGCCATATTGTATTCTTTGAAGTTACCAGGAAATGTAGAGACAGATATGTAAGTTAGGTGAAAGCATGGTTTGCATAAGCCCTTCTCATTTTTACCTCCATGATCCTTAATCTCTACTACATCACTATGAAAATAACTGTAGCTGTACCCTGCCTGGTATCAGGGAGGATTCAAAGCAAAGCTGTGGATACAGAGAAGGCTAAATTATTACCTTACACAAAGCAAAACAGGAAATCAACAGCAAAAGGTGACATAAACCACATGAATGCAAAATGCAGTTGTGGGTTACAATCTCGCCATTTCCAGTAAATGCACCATTTCCAGAACTCAAATCGTTTTCCAGAGCTCGCGCCAAGTATGTCTGTGGCATCATGGTTTGGAAGAGTGATACAAAATGTGTTATGGTTTTGTTAGGACGTACTTTTAGTTTGGTGTGTTTATTTTACTGTAAACAGATCCTTTGTATCGCCAATGGAATAGGCCATGTGACAACGCATGCGTTTACAATGCATGCCATTACAAAGCAGTCATTACAACGACCGCGTTGTTACATGGCATACCATTACAACACAAGTCGTTACAACTACTTGGTGTACGGGGGTTGCTGGAGTTTGAAATAGTATAATTTACTATTCCAACTCCAGTCTGTGCCACAGTAGGGAAGGTGTTGGATTTTAAATCCAACACCTTCAGCCCCCTACAGCAAGTCATTGTAACGACTTGCGTTGTAATGGTATGCGATGTAACAACGCGGTCGTTGTAATGACCATGTTGTAATGGAATGCGTTGTATGGCATTCATTGTAAATGATGTTTACCTCTCTAATGGAATCTCACGCCCGCCATAAAACAATCTTATTCCCCATCCACTGGCTGATATCACTGACATCCCATTTGCATTCTATGTAGTGTGCTCAAGTTGTACATTTTGCGTTGTCGACATTTGTTACTGAGTATCATTAGTATTAATTTACTTTTACTACAGAGGTGTATAATTGTCACTTTTCTTATAACTTTTTACTCCAGTGATGAATGTTGACTCACAGCTGGGCGGATGTCACCTGAGTATCCTCAGGTCCTACAAAAAGACCTTTTTCAATTATGCTCTGAAATTTACTTTCAAGTTAAGTTCACATCAGTGTCTGAAACACAGTATGGAAATTCTCAAAACGTAACCGGGGGGTGCAGCAGGAAACATAAATGGAAAGAAGGGCTCATCACTACCGCTGCTGGCTGGAAAGTCATCTCAGTGGACTCAACACCAGCGAGAATTAATTTGGGTTGCCATTATTATTTAGTGTAGGATCTCCAATCCCATCCCTGCCAGTTGGTATTTTTCCTGTCTGGGTCTGCCATGTAAACCACACAGCCCTGGATAGTAAATTCCATTAGTGGACCATGCACCCTTGTGGACACACTTAATTTTGACAGTTTACATGAAAACAGCAAAAAGAAAGAAGTAGAAAAGTAGTAGAAAGAAGTAGAAAAGTGACTAAAATTCCTACTGTTTGAACACCCACTGAATTTGCATTGCAGTATCCTCTCTAAACATTGAATTGCCTATGGCCATTTGTGGGCTTAATTGCTATAGAAAATAAGCAAAGATCTATTTGATTGGACAAATAACTGTCCAGTGATTCTACTCACACCATCATTTTAGGTCCATCAGTTATAAATACAGGAAATTGATCAACTATGTCATCTGGTAAAGTCAGTCAACGACAGATAAGTAAAAGCTGTTGGGCACTTACACCTTGATTACAAGTTCAGGGCTAAATTCTGATCTGTGTGCAAACAGGACTTGCACTGGGATCGTAATTACGAGTTGTAAGATAATTATTACACCCTCGCAGTTTTCTCCTTATAGATTCTGGCAGGTCAAACCTGCTATTTAAACGGGGAAAGGCCACGAAAAAAAGTCTAAACATGTTTAATTCAGTGGGTTAATGCCAAATCTGCATGTCATTTTCAAGTTGAGAACTCAGAACGTGGGATATTTACCACACTTAGTAAATACGTCACCCCCATGGTAATGGCATTTATCATGAGTTGTTAGTTACTCCACCCTATTCTGCACAACTTGTAATTGGGGCTGTGGTAGAAATAGTAAAGTTATTGAAAATTATTTAAGATTAGACGTAGGGTCTGAGCATCAAGAAGAGATCACATCAGCATTGGTGCAAGCTGTGACTGATTACTCATGTGTGGTAAACGAAATGTCAGGGAGGGGAAATGCTGGAACAAGAAAGAATAGCATGAACACAGCAGGCATGCAACAACAGTGATGTCTGAATAGAGATAGAATATATGTTTGTAACTTTGAATTGAAAATATGAAAACATATCCAACAGTAACAACCACACACTGGAGCCCTAAGAAGCAGATTATAGTCAACACTTCAAGTTGTTCTATTGTGGGTATATTAAAATGCAAGCATAAAAAGATTATGCTAAAGCAAGTTTGATAAACAATGCCACAATGTGGAGATTCAATGCAAATAATGTTAGATCAAAAGATAGAGTAGTACCCAAGGTCATGGACATCAAGGAACATATCCCATAAAGTTCAGCATTGTGCTGATGCTGCCCTTTCTCACCCACAGAAGATGGTTACAAGAAAGCATATTTTTATAAATACATAGAAGGCAATCTTAACCGAGACTATATGATTTCCATGTAAACATCCATAGTGAAATTGACCAGACCATGTTCAGAAATGCTCAGAGCAGGAAATATTTATCATAGAAAAAGTATGGGATATTGAAGAGGATGATGCCTTATTCAGTATAAAAGCTGATGGCTTGTGTCTATGGATGCCTTTAACTAGTAAGCATGGGTGCATATACAAATTCCACACAGGGACAGCTTCCACTTGGTCAATCTGTTACAAACCCCTTTTGGGTCTTGGCCGTTGATCAATGGGTCGCCATCACGAATACAATCACAAACCATTGATGATTCTTAACCCTATAATCTGAATATATCTCCCAGAAGCATGACCTTTCTCTCATATATTCAGTCTGTGATGTACATTGGATAGTCTTGGAGGTAGTACCTGAGGGCAGCTTTTGCTACAAATTAGTATCCTCTCTTCTAATTATTCAGCCATGTCCTTCATATTCAGATACTGAATGTGTGGTTATTCTTATTGATTCATGCTGTTTCTCTGACATACTTCCCTTAAAACATTTATGTTCCTGGAAAAAAATGATCTTCAATCCGATTGACAATATTGTGCTAAAGAAAATTAACTAAATAAAAGTGGAGACTTTATAGGTTTCTTGCATTCCCATAGTACAGCAAATGTATTAAATGTTTTCATTCATACCCACATATTTCATACCTGCATGCGTATGTGTTGATGCTGGCATATTACTATTTTGTGCAATTAATTCACTGCAGTTTCTTAATATTTTTCCATTTGCCGTTTCTTTGCATTGATTGCTGCAACTCATTTCGCTACAAATGAATTAGAAAGAGTATCTTGAGTGTACTTCGAAAACTGATTGGACAATGGCCGTGGAGGCTCTTCTTTGCCAGTTGTGTAATTACCAAGTGCCTTTGAGAGTTGACCAGGATCAACACCTGAAAATTAGCTGAATCATTAAATCAAGGGAGGTCATAATCACCGTAATTCCTCAACCACTTAGAACAGTGGTGTAAGGAAACTTGAGGGGGTCCCCCTGCAAAGTACATTGACATAAATCCACCCCCCTCCCTGGACCCAGTCAGGAGCTCTCAGGCCATGGACCCCGCCACCCGTGCACATTGCTTGAGGGGGGCCCCGTGGAGCTCTGGACCCCCCCCCCCAACCGCACTGCAGGGGCTAAAGTTACGCCACTAACTTAGAAGAAAAAAAACAAAGGTCAGCAGGTACTAAAATGCACTACGTGCCAAATAGCAGAAACGAGAGAGGAGTCAGAAAAGTCAGAAAACTAGCTGCACTCTAGCATTGATGAAAACATGCAAACGCGATAAACAATAAAGGCAGTAAGCACCTTAGACGTAGACACGCGGCCTGATGAAGGGGCATGCTTAAGCCAGAAATGTATCTGGAGATACATCATTGAGAGTAAGGAAAAGGAACAGGAGATCTAAAATATAAATAATGGCAGAGATACCAATGCAAAGCTTATGAAAGGACCATTAAGTCAAGCTAATAATGAATTATGTAAGCAAAAAAATACTATACATTTGTTCAAGAGGACCGAATTGGCTTTGTTTATTTTTTGATGAATGTACGATTATCAATGTCAATAAAATAATAGGTAACTCAGGATACCATTATAACTCTATGCACAAGAAAACACGTACCAGGAAATGGTTGGAGCAGGAGGGTTGCATATACAGGAGCTCCACAACCAGTACAGCCTAACCAATACTGCACGGGAAGACTGGTAGGGACGGAGTAACCCATTAGAAATATTCAGAAGTGAGTCACATTTAGAAGAGTCTCATTTTGATATTATTCTAGCTAAAATTGATCATAGTTAGTGAACGCATCGACCAGAAAAAGTGCTAAGAGAGAATTTTTACTGGATAGCATTTGAGAAATGTTGCTCAGCTAAGCAATGGATCCAGTTCCACGTCCAAAATAGCACTTTAGACTTTGCTTCACAAACATCACAGTAGAGAATGCATCACGTGGGCTACGCTTTGTTTTCCACCTAAAATAAGTCATAATGAACATCCAAGTGGCTGACTTTACAGTGCAAATCTGATGGAGTTTGTGAAGGGGTCAACGGGACCCCTTAACAGAAAATGGTGTTTGATCCACAGGGGCCCAAGTGGCAGGCTGCAATAACTATGGGAAACAACCCGTTGCAAGTAGAAAGAACAGTGGGCCACCATCCCTTAGAAACTGAGGATGCGCTACTGAAAAACAAATATTAATAATAATTATTATTATCGTTATTATTGTTATTATCATTAATATTATATCAAAACAGCTCAGATGTAGAATTTCTTACAGTGACAGCAATAGTGATTGGTTGAGTGGGGTTTAGAGCCAATCCAACAGAGCAGGCTACAACAGAACTAGTGGACCAGAAACAGGGCAGTATTCAATTGTAGAGACCCTGCCCAGAAGATCAATGGTATAGTAATGATGATAATGACGATGACTACCACAAATTCCAGAACCTTCTTCAGGGTTAAGTGAAGGCCTTCCCAGCCTAGGATTACAAAAGGCATAGAGCAGCCATCGATTATGACCCCCAGAAGAAGTAACAGCAGACTACTGTCCTTGTGTTAACAACTGACTGCCGACAAATGGAAAGAACATGACTGAGGGGTAGCACCCAGACATGCCTCTTGCTGGAAAAAGGGCCTTCAAGTAATACCGTGGAGAAGTGATGGAGCGTGAAGCCCGGATTCAGCCAACACTTGGTGACTATAATAATATTAGCAACAGTAATATTAACAGACATAATAATTGACATAATAATAGAAATAATAATAAACACGAGCAAAGAGCAAGGACCTTGTACCACATGGAGAATTGTGATCATTGCAAATCTTTTCCAGCACAAGTTTGGAGATCGACAGAGCAACATAAGAAAATCTGATTTGGAAACAGCTTATTGACTGCACCTTCTGAGCCTGCAAGCACTCAAGGAACCAAACACAAGGAGAATGAACCGAGGGAAATTCAAAAGCTGTCCAACGACCTTGCACTGAGCTCATGCTACCCAAAGGCTGGAGTTTTCAATTAAGTTCATCTTATTTCAAAGCAGTCAGACTGAACACAGTTTCCTGCAGAAATGATTCCAAGTCAGAAGCTAAAACTCTTAAACAGCCTATTCCCCAGCTCAAAGCAGACAACGAGCACGCCTACGTCACCCGTGAACAGTCTACAGGCTCCGAGAGGGGATATTTTAACATGGTTCTATCACTTGAATTGACTTCCCCATAGTACTTTGCCAAATAGGCAGGTATTTTTGAATAACATTTGAATCCATGATCTAGTTTTATCCATGACCGCAGCATTTTACTACTTACGGTTGTGTCTTTTTATTAAAACTTGGAGCAGATCTTCCCATTCTTCCTTTCATTACATTTATTGAGGCTTAGATAGGTTTCTTTCACAGCCTATCTCACACAGATATCTCTGAAGTTCTGCCTATGCTAACCCAGCCAAACTACCGAAGGTGAGCCGTGGGGAAAAGGCAAGTTCCCCTGATCGAGTCAAGAAGGAGTAGATGAGTGCCAGTAGCCAGAGGAGATCGTCATGCTATGTTTTCAACCAAGAATTGTATTTGTGGTTGTAAATACAGCATAAAAATAGGGACTGGACATTTACTTACGTGCATAGCAAGATCTGAGTATCTTTCCTCTTAAGTGGTAAAAGGTGCATTTCTCGTTGCAAATACAGCCTGAAAATAGGGACTGGACATTTATTTACATGCATAGTAAAGTCTGGGGGGCACATTCAAGGGGATTTGGCACAGGGCAGCTCAGCAAGTCACCTTGCTGCGCCGCCCTGCATCAAAGTGAAAGGGCAGGAATGCACCGTATTTATGCAGTACACATAGAAAAAGGAAAAAACAAGTAGAAATAAAAATATTGCTCCTCATTGCGTCTCCCCTGGGGAGGTGCAAGGCTTTGGTGCATAGCCAGGTTTACATTGTCTTGGAAATCTAGGGATGAGTCAAAATCCATGAGTGTTGCGTGGGAACACCCACCGCAGCGACCATAGACTGCCTCCTCGCGCAGAGTAAGGCAATGCAGCGATTTGCACTGCCTTACCTTACTCCGTATCTATGAGGCCATTCAAAGCTGCACAAAGTGACTTTGTGTGGCCTCATACATATGATTTTGTGGGTTGTGCCACCGTTGTGTCACAAAAAGTGATGCTATGGTGGCACAAGCCTTCCATAAATATGCCCCTAGGTAGATGTGCAAGGGCATTTCATATTAGTATGACGTCATGCATTCAACGGTTTCATGATTCAATATAATGAATTCTTTCAACGTGTACTATTATTTCACTGCTGTGTGTGAACTGATGAAATGTGTAATCAATCTAAAGGATGTTGAATACAATATAGAAACACATTTGCAAAAAGAACTGAGTTGCAGCTCATTTAAATGGCAGACTTTGAAGTGTACAAGTTAAGTGAACAAGAAAACTGCAACTAAAACTTTGAGGAATGCTCCGTGAGTTGAAGGTTTTCTTCTGACAAATGTAGTGACCTGGCAGTCGCACAAATCTGAGCTCGGCAAATTAGAAGCAGCAGAAGTGTAGAGAAAAAAAACAAGTTAATAATATGAATTCTCCAGGTAGGGAAAGGTTGCTCACAATTACCATGCATAGATTTTCTTCCACGTAAAATAAGGGGGAGCGACACATAGTAGGACAAATTGTATTACGCAAACATGGAAGAAACCCAACCAAGAACGAGTGTCTGCACATAGAAGAAAAGCTTTATCTTTATTAAATGTTCTGAATTTTTCGTCAAAAGCAATTTTCCTTTTGTGTTCGTGTCATTCCTGCCTTGTCAGTATGTTATGGCACACTGATTTCTCTGTAATGTACTAAATACATTTAACTGCCAATCAGGCAGTGATCATAAATGGAACACTTCAGACACTGTTGTCTTAAACATGTCTTCGCAGACAGTATTCTACTGCAGTAAAGCGTTTAGGCAAAGACCCAAATGTTCCTTATCGACAAATGCTATGATATATAAAAAATTAAAAAAGGAAATGTCACAGCAAAAAAAAATGAGCAGCACACCTCTCCTACATTGTAGTTGTATCACATGTTTTTCCAATGCTGGGGTTCTTTAGGGTCAGTTGTTTTATTCCCATTTCCAAACTGGGGATGTGCAATTTGCACCCTTACTGGGTTGTAAATGGGACATCGGCGGCTTCTCCGCTATGGCAGAGGAGCGTCGCCCCCCTGCCTGCTGAGGCAGACAAAAAATAAAATGTCTGTCCGAGTCTTGTGGGTGGGGCCACAGCACTGCAGTAGGGGGCGTGTTGGGCACTGCTGTCAGTGCTCATGACAGGTTGGTCAGCCATCTTAGGACAGCCAAACAGTCATGCGGACGGACTTCTCTCCAAGCTACATTGCAGGCAAAGGCTCCAAGCTCCCAATGGAGCACAAAACCAGTGCGTTCCGCCCAATCCTGACTCTGCTCTCATGGTGAGAACGCAAAAGACACACAGATGATGGTCGGAATGCAGAGCAAATCAAACATTCACCCCCAGTCAAGAGATCTGGGTTAAATCCATTGTTCACTTGTTCACCATGCCACCCCAGTTTAAGCCCAGCCATATGCGAATAAGTCTTGACCCTGTGCCTCATGGGAACAGTCCAGCCCGAACTGCCAAGCCAGGTCCTCCCTGGACCGGAAACAAGCATCATGGGACCGGTTTCGGGGCATCACCCCTCATCAGCCAGGCAAGCTTGAATCCAGTGGCACAGTAAGCCCGGGACCTATGTCTGGGCATACCCGGCGCACTTAGAATGAGAAAGCAAAAGACACACAGATGACGGACGGAATGCAGAGCAAATCAAACATTCACCCCCAGTCAAAACTGGCCCTAGGATGCTTGTGAATGACACAATATACCAATGGACGAAGAGATCTGATAAGAAGCCCCTATATGTAAGTATATTATATATTCATTATATATATATGTATATATATATTCCACACTTGACAGCGCTCCTACTGGGATCAACGGCCTGATGCAAGTGGCGCGGAATGGCGGCGGAGCAAGCCGTCAATGTATCACACACAAGAAAGACGAATGTCCGCACTCTCGGGATATAGCCAGTGAGAAGTTTTAATTACCCCTGGTAATTAAAACTTCTCACTGGCTATTTCCCGAGAGTGCGGACATTCGTCTTTCTTGTGTGTGATATATATATATATATGCTTAGGAAGACCAGGGTATATTATCTACTGGCGGTCGCCAGTAGATAGTTATAGTTAGGACCTATTTTCCATAGGAAATCCGCGACATTCTATTTGAAATAACTCTTGCGTCGGTTGACGAATCTTCGCAAAATTTTCAAACTTTATGGCCCGCTCCGGTCCGCTCCTACCCTGAAAGTTTCGGGGTGATTCGTCAAGCGGGGGCCGAGAAAAAAGGGGGGTCCCAAAACGTGTTTTCCCCATTCATTTTCCCATAGGAAGCTTTAGCCACGGCTACAGCCCGAACTGCTGAACGGAATTACACCAAATTTGGCAAAGAGGTAGTTCTTGGTTCAGAAAGTACCCTTTTTGTTAAATGGTGTAAATCCGTTCAGTAGTTCCTGTGAAAATCAAAAAGAAAATCACATATATATCTATGGCCGCGTCGGATTCGCGCACCCTCCCGATCACGAGCTGCATGCTAATTGGCTGTCAACACTCCAAATCAGGAAGTGTTGGCAGCCATTTTGTCCCTCGGTAGAACCGAGGGACAGAAACAAGTGCGCAAAGCGCAAAAAGGGGGCAGGGTAGAAACACCCTGACCCCCTAGGTCTGCTCAGGGGGTCCCACAAGGACCCCCTGGGCAGAAAAAAGCATTTATTTATTTTTTTAAATCGGCGGGATGCGCGAATCCCGCCAAGAAAAAAAAGAAACAAGTGCGCAAACGCACAAAGGGGGCAGGGTAGAAACACCCTGACCCCCTAGGTCTGCTCAGGGGGTCCCACAAGGACCCCCTGGGCAGAAAAAAGCATTTAAAAAAAAAAAAAAAAATCGGCAGGATGTGCTCAGGGTGCGCGGATCCTGACGAAAAAAAAAAAACGAAGCGCGGGCTCCCGCGCTTCTTTGGTAATTGGCCCCCGGGTGGGCCAAGTCCCGGGGGCATGGGAGGGTTAAGTTTTATGATGTGGGGGGCCTCTAAGGCCCCCCAAGCCCCGGGGACCGCCACCCCCCAAGGCTTTAATAAAAAAAATGATGCGGGAGGGCTCTCGGCCCTCCCGCAGCCTCGGGGACCGCCACCCCCCGGGGCTTCTTTTTATTTTTTTTAAATAACCTATGTGGGGGGTTTGAGCCCCCCACACGCCCCGGGGACCGCCACCTCCCGGGGCACTAAATATTTTAATTTGGGGGTCCGTTACGGACCCCCAGAGCCCCGGGGACCACCACCTCCCCGGGGCTGTGCAATTCAAGGGAGGGGGCCGCGCGGCCCACCTCCTGGAGCCCTTGATGGCCCTGGGGACCGCCACCCCCCAGGGCCGGCTCCTGCAGTGTCCCGGGGTGCCTGTAGTTTGCTATGACAGGACGGGAGCCTCGCGGCTCCCGTCCTGTCATAGCAAACTGCTTTGGATATTGAAGCGAGAGCAGGGAAACCTGCTCGCTTCCAATATCCAAAGCAAATTGCTTTCCACATGGGGAGCTGCATCTTAGCAGCTCCCCATGTGGAAAAGCAATGCCTGCTCCCAAGGGACGCGGGAGCCGGCGGGACTGTGGGGGATTGGGGACCCCCCACAGTCCCCAACGGAGAGGGCCAGCCCCGGGGGATGGGGTCCCCAGGGCAAGTAGTGGCCCGGGAGGGGGGCCACGCGGCCCCCTTCCCCCCCAAAAAAAAAAAAAAAACAAAGGCCGGCCCGGGGGATGGGGTCCCCGGGGCCATAAGTGGCCTGAGGAGGGGGGCAACGCAGCCCCCCTCCAAAACAATAAAAATAAAAAAAAAGGCCATGCCCCGGGGGATGGGGTCCACGCGGCCCCCTTCCAAATTTTTTTTTTTTTTTTTTTAAATAAATAGGGGGCAGGCCCTGGGGGATGGGGTCCCCAGGACCAATAAATTAGAAAAAGAAGGGGGGCCACACAGCCCCCCTTCTTAAAAAAAAGAAAAAACACCGGCATCGCGCCAGAGGCCACGCCCCTTCTTTCACCACTCTGCAAACGCGCCCCTGGCGCGTTTGCAGATGGGGAACGAATTCCCCTTGAATACTGGGGGTCCCTGGGGCCAACTAGCCCACCAGGAACCTCCAGTATGCGCCAGGGGCTGCGTTGCAGAGAGGTGTTCTGAGGCCACGCCCTTTTACACCTCTCTGCAACGCAGCTCTGTGGCGCATAATGGAGGGAGCTGGTGGGCTAGTTGCACCCCAGGGACCCTCAGGACTGAAGGGAGTTAATCCCCGACTTAAAACGCGCCACGGGGCGCGTTTGCACAGTGGTGAAGGAGGGCGGGGCTTGAGATGACATATGTGCAAACAGGCCCGTGGCGTGTTTTAAGATGGGGAATTAAATCCCTTCAATCCTGAGGGTCCCTGGGGACAACTAGCCCACCAGGTACGTCCAGAAAGCGCCACAGAGCTGCGTTGCTGAGAGGTGCAAAAAGGGGCGTGGCCTCTGAACACCTCTCTGCAACGCAGCTCTCTGGCGCATACTGGAGGTACCTGGTGGGCTAGTTGGCCCCTAGGGACCCTCGGGATTGAGGAGGAATTAATTCTCCAACTTAAAACGCGCCACAGGGCGTGTTTGCAGACATGTCACCTCAGGCCCCACCCCCTTCCTTCACCATTGTGCAAATATTCCTCTAAAATCAGCCGAACTACGAATTCCGATTTACTCACCTGTTATCAGGAGAGAACCCAGTGCTGCATCTTTTAGCCCAGCACTGACCCTGAAAAAGTAATTCTAACCGTACTTACCAGTAACTTGAATTTCCTTCCATAGGCTAACATTGACTGGTTTCACTTGGAAATTCTTCTAAGTGTGGAGTTTTGGAACTTTATAATATTCCTCTAAAATCAGCCGAACTACTGAATTCCGATTTACTCACCTGTTATCAGGAGAGAACCAAGTGCTGCATCTTTTAGCCCAGCACTGACCCTGAAAAGTAATTCTAACCGTACTTACCAGTAACTTGTATTTCCTTCCATAGGAATCCATTGTCTGGTTTTCAGCAGAAAAGTTTGTGTCGATTTTTGAAACATACAAATATTCCTCTAAAATCAGCAGAACTACGAATTCCGATTTACTCACCTGTTATCAGGAGAGACCTCAGTGCTGCATCTTTGAGCCCAGTACTGATCCTGAAAAGTAATTTTAACCCCACTTACCAGTAACTTGAATTTCCTTCCATAGGCTAACATTGACTGGTTTCACTTGGAAATTCTTCTAAGTGTGGAGTTTTGGAACTTTATAATATTCCTCTAAAATCAGCCGAACTACGAATTCCGATTTACTCACCTGTTATCAGGAGAGAACCCAGTGCTGCATCTTTTAGCCCAGCACTGACCCTGAAAAAGTAATTCTAACCGTACTTACCAGTAACTTGTATTTCCTTCCATTGGAATCCATTGTCTGGTTTTCAGCAGAATAGTTTCAAAGTGTCGATTTTCACAAACTACAAATATTCCTTAAAAATCGCCTGTAGTACTTAAACGCATTCTTTCAACTGTTACAGGAGATGCACCAGTGCTGGATCAGGATCCACCACTGAGTAAGAAAAAGTAACGATAACACTACTTACCTGCTAAGTGAATTTCCTCCTATAGGATAACATTGGTGATTCTATGTGAAAAGGTTTCTAAGTGTCAACTTTTAAAATACAATAATATTCCTTAAAAATCACTACTGTAACCAAAACGCTTTTACTCAACTGTTTACAGGAGATGTCCCAGGACTGAATCTAGGATCCAGTACTGTGGTTAGAAAAGTAATCCATAAAGTAACTAATTGCATTTAACTAGAAATTCACATTGAGCTCAATGTTGCATTGTGTTTGAAATTGTGTTGCCCATTGCAACAACTGTAACTACTGTACTTAAAAGTCTATTGCCTATTTGCAAAGTATTTAAACTAAAGTAATTCATTCTGAGAAAGTATATTTTGTAATGTAATGTATAATGTAATTACAATGTAATTTAAAAAATAAAATTTCTAAAAATAAATAGTTTAAAAAAATGTAGTAAATCAGTATCAAAAAAATAAATATAACAATTAATACATTTAAAAATTGTCATTTACAAAACCTTTGAAATTCACTGAAAAAACCATAGGTTTTAGGGGCGTTATAGTTAGAAATTAGCATTTAAAAAACCTTTGAAATTCACTGAAAAAACCATAGGTTTCAGGCACGTTATAGTTAGAAATTAGCATTTAAAAAACCTTTGAAATTCACTGAAAAAACCATAGATTTCAGACACGTTATAGTTAGAAATTAGCATTTAAAAAACCTTTGAAATTCACTAAAAAACCATAGGTTTTAGGGACAGTTATAGTTAGTTGGACATTTCACTCGTACAAAACCATAGAAATTCCCCCGTTATAGTTAGTTCAGCTAACTATAACTCGCGCCCCGCAATGCACTGCTGATGACGTCACATATTACATCACTCATGACATGGTCAGTGACATCACTGATGACATCACTGATGACATCTCAAATGACATCACTGATGACATCACTGATGACATCATCCACGTGATAATCTGATGCACCTCCTCACACCCTAATATAACCTTTGATACACCCACTCTAAATTACACACTGCCATTCGCAAAACCATAGACACTCCAACACCAATAACTACATACCCACTCACTGATTCTCAGGTCTACACACACATCCACTCACTCACCCGTACAGTCACTCATACTTACGGTCACTCAGTACAGGACTATCATATGCACTCATACTCCTATATAGACACTCAAACACCGCCACTCATCCATAGAGGTACTCACACACCTAGTCAGTCATGCAAATAATTAAACACACTGCCATTTACTCACCTATACAGTTATACACACACCAGCTCACTTACTCATACAAATACTAGCACATTCTTACGCTCTTATACAATCACTGATACAAGCACACACTCATCCATACAGTCACTCTCACAATCACACACTCTCGGTTATAGCAATTTATATACTCCAACACACATATATACTGCCTTTCACATATGTAGTTACTCACACATGTACCACTGGGACATACATTCACTCACTAACACACTCTTACACACACTTACCCACCCATACTGTCTATCACAGATGCACTCTTGAAACCATCCACCCAGTGAATCACCCACTCACACATCTAAGCACAGAGTCGCACACACCCCACCCACACAAACACAAACACTCAGGCACCCATACAGATACTCAGACAACCAATCAATAACTCATATAGACACTCATGTAGCTATTCATAAACCCATGCAGCCACTTACACAGCAACAGACAGACGGATACAGACATTCACCCAGTTTAGTCACTAACCCTTGCATTCAGTAAGATACTTTTAATCACTCACTTATAGAGTCAGTCACGCACCTACTAAATCCTTCATCCACACACTTATACACCCACTCATTCTTCAATGCACCTTTCCCTATATATTAAAAATATTTAAACTTTACAGAAACACACAGTCACTGGATGATGTCATCAGTGATGTCATTTGAGATGTCATCAGTGATGTCATCAGTGATGTCACTGACCATGTCATGAGTGACGTAATATGTGACGTCATCAGCAGTGCATTGCGGGCGCGAGTTATAGTTAGCTGAACTAACTATAACGGGGAATTTCTATGGTTTTGTACGAGTGAAATGTCCAACTAACTATAACTGTCCCTAAAACCTATGGTTTTTTCAGTGAATTTCAAAGGTTTTTTAAATGCTAATTTCTAACTATAACGTGTCTGAAATCTATGGTTTTTTCAGTGAATATATATATGCTTAGGAAGACCAGGGTATTCATATATAACAAACACAATTGCCCCGTGGGACTTATTTAAACCAATACCTCTTAAAGCGATTTCAAGCTACTCAAATCAATTGTGCGTCATAACATATTAGGTCCATATCATGCATTTCAGTATTCCAATGAAAGCAATTCATAACACTTTTCTATTGGATCTACATTTAGTAAGTGAGCTGTTGAAATGAAGTTGCAGTACATACAGTGAACACTAGTGCAAACAACACAGTGCTATACAAAAAGTGACCATATATACAAAAGTGTGTAAATAGACACCGGACCCTCCATGTTAATACAGAATTTCACCAAATGTCTAAAATTGATATGTATCAATATGTATACTCTTAATCTCCGCGATTTAAATAAAGTAATAACCAGGGGACCGCTTCCACACAAAATAAATTGTCCAGTCTCATCAGGAACTCTGCCGTCTGTCTCATGCACCAAAAATCTTTGCAAGTATCAGGACACCAACAATGGACAGCAACAGAAGTATGTAATCCTTCTTGTTAGATACTTTATCCCAGACGCCAATGTCTGTTTCAGTGAACCGCCGTATACAGTAAACCAAGAATCAATCTATTGAGATAGCAACATGTGTGAAGGTTGTGATCTGTATTGCAGGTCCTTACTAGATGCAGTGGTGATAGGTCACACTTGTTCCTCTCTCGATAGATCCATTGTTAGTCTACTGTATGCATTCTGATGAGACCAGACAACTAATTTTGGGTCAATGCTTGGACTCCCTGTCCCCTGCTTATTGCTTAATTTAAATTGCAGGGATTAAGTGCATACATATTGACACATATCCCCTAAAGACATTTGGTCAAATACTGTTATTAACCTGGGGAGTCTGTACAGTGTCTATTTACACATTTTTTTTTATATATGGTCCCTTTTTATGTAGCACTGCGTCATTTGCTCTACTGTTCACTCTACATATTGTTCCTTGTTTTCAACAGGTAGCAAAAAGAACAGATGATTGAAGGAATGCTGAACAATGCATACATTCACCCCCAGTCACAGATCTGGGTTAAATCCATCGTTTTTTGCTAACCATTTCACCCCAGCTAGGACCAGCCATATGCAAATCAGTCTTGACCCTGCTCCTAATGAGAACAGTCCAGCCAGAACTGCCAGGCCAGGTCCTCCCTGGACGGGAAACAAGCCTTTTGGGACCAGTAGCGGGGTATCACCCCCTATCAGTTGACATACTAAATGTGGATCCAAGAGAAAGTGTCATGATTCGATTTCGTTTGTTTTCTGAAATGTATGCTATGGATGTGATCTGCTATAAAGCACAACATTTGCGAGTACCTCAAAATTGCTTTAGGAGGTATTGGTTGAAATGAGTCCCACAGGACAACTGTGTTTGTTATATACAAAGTAGGTGTGACATTGATTCTGCTTACAGTTCACCTGACTCAATTTTCCATCTGGACTGTAGCCTCACAGCTGGTCCTACTGTTGGGGAATGACACCTGCATCTTTGCCTCCACCCTCACATGCTTTATATGAGTAAAGATAAGTATGGCTCAGTACGGGATAGACACAAATTCTGTATACCCGGAGAAATAGTTCATATTAAATGTACACCCTACACATGTATGTAGGCAAAAGACTCTAGCAAGTGCTGATCAACTTTAAAAATAAGCCAGGCTGAGAATAGCCAAATGTTCCTGCTTCTCCTGCACCTGTCTTAAGTGTTGGGTTGGGTTGGGTTGGGATTGTACTATTTGCATAAATTAACGAAAACAATACTTTGACATTTATCCTGAAATCTAAATTTAATGGCTTTGGTCAAAATAAATAGTAAAAAATAACTAGAATTGAACTCACATTTTCATACAATGTTCGTAAAATATATCGAATAAAACAATAAAAAAGAGCACTGCAGTCAGTTCGTTCAGAAATTGACAAACTTCAGACTGGGAGAGTTGCTGAATAGAATCACTTATATAGTGATTAAAATATGTAGAAAAATACTAGAATGGACTGATCTCTAGGAAGACTTATGTGTCAAAGTATCCTCTGCAGAGATATTGTCTGACATAAATATTTTGTCCAAAATATCCTATACAAAAATATCCTCCCATTGGTTGTTGATGTACTTGTTGTTCAATATACATTTTCTCAGTGCTTTATGTGGGATTTAAAAGGTGGGAGTGGGTCTCTGAAAGGAGCATACCTGAATATGTGTAACTATGATTTGTTTACAAGAGGTGCAGCCTAAGTAATTAGGGGCATGGCCTGTGCTTGACACAGCATGCCACTTGCCCAGTACTTGAGTGCCACTGTTTATAGTTTCTGTGGGTGTATTCATGTATTCAAATACATCACGCAACAATGAACCTATGCATCTACAAGTCAGACCTCTTGGCTTTACCACTGTTGTTATCACTGATTTTAATCACTATCAGACAATAACTTAACTCGCATTCTTCCTTTCGCATCACTTTCCTCTACTCCTTTCTGCTTTAGGGTCCCCAGATCTTTTTCTAATGTGAGATACATCTGGGTGTCATCTGCGTACATTTGGTCGTCAAGGTGAACGTCATTGGACAGTGTTGTTTCTGTTCATTTTGTTTAAACGCTGGGCCTGATTTAGAGTTTGGCAGTTTGGTACCCTGTCACAAACGTGACGGATATCCCATGCGCCCTATTACAAGTGCGTTGTATACTAACGCATTCGTAATAAGGTGGACGAGATATCCATCACGTTTTTATGGAGTATCCCGTCCGCCAAACTCTAAATCAGACCCTTAGTCACTAAAACAAATTCTCCCTACGTCTCTTTTTGAAATCCTTCTATCTGCATATCTCACACTCCATCTCTTTCCTTCATCACTCTTTTCACTCTCTCCTTCTGCCTGAACTTCCTTTTGTCTTTTCCACTTCAGCATCCCTTCTCCCACACATACTGCATTTTCTTTTCCATGGGCCCAATCTACATTTTGATAATTGTGTACCTCTCTCACACCCTTTTCTATAGAATTGTAAGTACAGCTGGCACATGCTTGATCGTCGCTCTGTGCCCTCTGCAGAAAAGCCAAGGACTAGAAGAGCATAATTAGAAAACCTGTAGGACATAGTGACAGATACACTCACACTGCCTACAGCCTCAATTCCAGAGATTTCAAAAATTCCTCCCTCATAAACATCTATCGACATCATCAACTCACCCAGACTCCTAGATGCAACTTGGTTTGCAATATGCGCTAGACAAGACTCATATGATGACTGAAAATCAAAACTACAAAAACACGTAGGGGGAAAAGAAAATACTCTTAGGAAATAGGGACATAGCTCCCATGCAACATGGAGTAAAATGAGTGAAATGTAACAGGGATTACATCAGTTTATTGAATTACATTGTGGTTCTTGCACACATTGTCGAGAAAGAGGAGTGTTTCTGCTTTAAGTACATGAATATAGGACCTAGTATGGACCTATTTCAATATCTACTTTCAAATACTGCCGGTGCTGAGCACTAGTTGGGTCTGACCCACTTAAAGCCCGTGGATTGTAATTGTAATTGGAACTGTAACTGTATTTATATAGCACTTACTACCCCTGACGAGGTGTCGAAGTGCTTCTTGGCGAGTAGCACGCTACTCTGGAACCCAAAAGGATTAGTGGTGGATTAGTATAGGGAAATATGAGTATAGTATTAGTATAGGGAGGCAAAGTTATTTTGAGCGGAGGACATTTGAGTCCGTTAGTTGGACTGAATAGAGTAATGGAGAGATAGAAGAGGGAAGAAAACCAGAAGTGTTAACTGGGAGATCATAGTAGTAAGTTGAGGTCTGAGATGAGTAAAGGAGCGATGGAGGAGTGAAGAGCCTGTAGAAAGGGATTAGGGAGGAAGAGAATCAGAGTAGAAAAAATTAGGTTTGGGAGGAGTCAAAGGAGAGATGGATGCACCCATTCTCCAAATTTCTCTTTGGGACTTTGATATCCGAGATCACCGGAAAAGAAATGGCCGGCTAAAATTAGCTCTTTCTTTTTGTGGTTTTGACATACTATACAAGGTACAGTGGCTCCCTTCCAATCACAGCATTTCATTTGCTTCAATAACCCCTTCAAAATTATATCTTGTTACACTTGTTAGCCTTTTGACATTTCAAAAACTACTGGTTTTCGCCTTGAGAAAGCTTGAGGGCTTATTGGAGGCTGTAACCAGGGGTGTAGCTTCAATGGGTACAGCAGTTGCAGTGTCACTGGGGCCCCGAGGGGGCCACTGATCCCTGATTATTGCTGTATTTAACAGTGTAAATAGCGGTTATGGGGGCTTTCTCTTCAATGCACTAAGATCCATGACATATTCGCTACACCACTGGCCCGAACCATGTAGGCGAGGCTGAACAAGTCACCTTTAATAAACTGATACAATCAGCAAACTTGTTCTCGGAAATATCAACCCATCAGAATATTCAAGAAGAGCACTCGGCCTTAAACTCATCACCAAAATGAAATGCAACTACCAACGGATATTTCACAAGCCGTTCAATGGCCATCACCTCAGGGGGATCTCCTTTCCATTTTTAACCATGGACTTGCTTGCAATCAACGTTTATGAAAACGTGTCCCAGATTTTGCTTCTGTTTTTTTTTTTTAAAGACCTTATTTTGGTGACTTGCAATCAAAATGTTTCTGGCTGTTGTTTGAGAATAACCTGATCTTTCAGAGTTATTTTTCTCCAAAACTAAATTCACGGAATTATAAGGAACTCTGCAACAGCATTGTATATTTTATAATCTGCTGGGGTATTTTTATAACATGGACAGAGTCTGGAGGGTAGCTATGCACTTTACAAAGAGTATGGTACAAACCGACCTTTACATGGTAGAGAAGAGAAGCAGAGAGACAAATATTTCCTCCAAGGGTACATCCATACATGGAATGGGGGAGTATATAATTTTTTACATAAATTGTACAACAACTATACAATTATACAGATATACATATAGACAATAGATATATGGACCACTAGCTTTGGAATATGGAATTATACAAGCCACTGCTCTTTCTGCCCTTGTCAAACTGGCTGGTAGATAGAGGGCAAGGCTGAGAGGAGGTGTAGCTGTTGATCCTAAATTTGCATGGAGAGCAGAGGTAGATCCAGGGGAGGAAGATGAAACAAGAAGAGGAGAAATTTCAGCAGTGTGAGATCAGTGATGTTCCCCCTGCATATCGAATCAACAAAATCGATGGGACAGAATATCGAGGACGGAATATCGAAAATAACATATGGACAGGTAAGTAAGTCTAGAATTTCTATGCCTAACTCCACATATATGAACCTACGCGGTACATAGGTCTTCAAGGTACATAAATGTGAAGTTAAGAAAACTAAATATATACTTCCCAATATGCATTCACCTTTCGATATTTTGTCCCTCAATATTCTTCCCTCGATATCAGTATGGTACAATATTGCTGGAGTCGATATTCAGAAGTACAATCAAGATAAGTGAAGAGTTCATTTCACAGTGAAGATGCAAAGGATGAAAGAGAATGACTTCATCTTTGTTCTAGTGAATTACTTCATCTTTGTGAATATCAAAAGTTAGTTGGTTTGTACTCTGCCTTGTCAGCATGCTCTACCACATTGAGTCTCCAGCTAGCCTGTCAGGTATTCTGATGTTTAATGTTTTTGTAGATGTTACACAAGGATTTGACCCTGATACAGACTGGAAAGGCACCTTCTTTCAGTCTCAGAGGTCATTATTAATGTCATCATATGTGAATTTCCCAATGATCAGGTGGGTAGTACTTTTTAATGTGGTTTTAAAGGGTAGGGATACTATTTGGGAGTCCTCTGAGCAGAAGGTGCCTATAATCAGCAAGAAAGGACATGAGATTGCACGGTTGACCTGTACTCATATGGAATGGAGGATAAGAATATTTATAAGTAAAGGTTCCCAATGAGGAAGATGTTTTAATGTATTATTTTGCTGATATAGTTCATAGGGTCATTTAGGTCTTGGAAGTCCAAGAAGGGGCTTAGCTTGCATTTTACTTGGTTGTTGCAAAGGAGTACCTGGAAACCAACCAAAGGCTTGAGAGTGAAATAGAGCATATTGAGGAGGTAGTCCGTATCATTTATTGTATGGAGGGGTAGACGGCCCTTGAGTGCTTAAGGGCTTTGATGGGAAGTTCTTCAAGGATCTGGATTGCTTGGGATGACTTTGTAGGGGTTTGGGAGTGAGAGGGAGAACTGCTGTGTAGTGATCAGGCAAGTCAAGGGGAGTGTTGGAAACCAGATGACAGAGGGGGGCATCTAAGAAGATAAAATTGAGGTTGTCACCATGCATGTGAATGAAGCAGATGATGTGCTAGGTTAGTGAAAGCTAAATCAAAAGGTCCAGCAGGGAGTCTCCTATCTGTGGTGTCCTGTATTATCTAGGTTTGAATCTTCTAAGATATGTGTTACATTTCAAGGGTGAGAAGGAGTTTAGATTACATAGTTTATCAAATAATTGTTTGTCAGTGCCAAAGGGGCAATAAATAAGGTGAAAGTGAGGAGACTTTGGGCCAGAGAAGGGTGTTCTTTGCATATGTGATATAAATGTTATGTTATGTAGACTTGTATAGTGCAGCTTATCACCCTGTAGAATATCCAGGTGCTGAAGCAGGCGTATAGGTGGGGGCCTGAGGGTGTAGTGAGTCTGCCTCAGAAAGTTAGTTGAAGAGCCAGGTCTTCAGCTTCTTATGGAATTCAAGAAGCAAGGAGGAAGCCCTGCTGTGTAGCGGGAGGTCATGCCAGATTTTGTTTGTAATGTGGGAGAATGCCAGACCTCTTGCTCTGCTTTTGAAGATATGGAGGGTGTGTGTTAGTGAGAGTGAGGCATGTGTCTGGTGGGTTGATGGAAGTGAAGGCATTTGTTAAGGTATGTTGGTCTTGTGTTGTGCAGTGTCTTGTACACGTGCATGAGGAGTTTGAATTGGAATCGTTATATATGGGGAGCCAGTGGAGCAACTCTTTAAGATGTGGTGTGGTGTGGGTGTGTCATGGGAGGACGAAGATGAGACTTGCTGCAATGTTCTGGATGGTCTGGAGCCCGTGGATGAGGTTTTTGGAGATTCTGGCATAGAGTGCATTGCCGTAGTCTAGTCTGTGTGTGATGGGGGCTTGTGTGACAGTATGTCTGGTTTTCTGGGGATATCAACTTGAAGATCTTGCGAAGCAAGTGGAGTATATGGAAGCAGGAGGAGCTGTCATGTTGAGTTTGTCGTCAAGGATGATTCCTAGGTTTCTCGCGTGGTTGGTTGGTGTGAGTCCAAGCTCTGAAGGCCACCATGTGGAGTCCCGGGGGAAGTTCCTGTTCCCAAAGATCAACATTTCCATCTTGTCAGAGTTGAGTTTCAGGCAATAGGCTTTAATCCACTCTGCTACGTTGATTATGCAGTCAGCGAAGTTGGTTCTGGTTGTGGTGGACTTGTTGGGCATTAATAGGATGAGTTGGGAGTCATCTGTATAGGAAATGATGGTGATGCTTTGTGCTCTGATGATTTCAGCGAGCGGAGTCATGTTAATGTTGAACAGGGTTGTTCTAAGTAATGAACCCTGGGGTACTCTGCAGATCAGGTTCTAGGGTTCCAAGGTGTAGGGTGGTAGTCTGACTCTCTGTGTACTTCCTGTTAGGAAAAAGCATATCCAGCTGCCTTTGTCATGCAGTCTTCTGATGAGAGTGAAGTGTGATACTATATCGAAAGCCACGGAGAGGTCAAGTAGGATGAGGGCAGTAGTTTCACCTCGTCCACTATAATGTGGATTTGATTTGTGGCTGAGATGAATACTGTTTATGTGCTGTGGTTGCGCTGAAAACCTGATTGGGTGTGGTCAAGTTGGCTGTGCAGTTCAAGGTGGTTGGGGAGTTGTTTGCTGATGGACTTCTCTATCACTTTGGCTGGTTACGGGAGCAGGGAGATGGGTCGGAAGTTGCTCATCTCACTGGACTCAGTCAATGGTTTTTTGAAGAGGACCTTGCCTGTTGCATGTTTCCAGTCTTTGGGGAAGGTGGTTGATTTGATGGAGGAGTTTATGATGTGGGTGAGGAACTTGCTGATCTGTGGTCCTCTCATTTTGTAGATGTTATGGGGTCAAGGGTCTGTTGGGGCACCTGAGTGGACTGTTTTCATAATACCTGTGGTGCCTTCCTCAGTGATTGTTTTCCAGTTGGTTTGGTGAGGGCCTTGGTTGGTGGTGGGCAAGTTGGCGATGAGATCCTTAGGGTTGGGCAGTTCCTTGAAGTTGCTCTAGATTTTTCCGATTTTGCTGTGAAAGAAGTTGGATAGGTTGTTGCAGAGTTCCAGTGATGGTGTGATGGAGTTGGCTACGGCCTCTAGGGTGGTGAACTCCTTAATGATAGCGAAGATCTCTTTGCAGCTATTGGAGCTTGCTTCAATACGTTTGGTTAGGATTCTTCTCTTGGTGTCTCTCACGAGATGGTTGTAGTGCCTGAGTACAACCTTGTAGGTGGTTCTAGCATTAGCTTAATGGTTAGCTCTCCATTTTCTTTCCAGCTGTTTGCAGTGTCATTTGGATTCCTGGTGGTCGTCTGTGTACTAGTTAGCCTGTTTCTTGGTTCTGCATTGTCTATGAAGTTTGATGGGTGCGAGTGAGTCTGCACAGGTCTTGATCCATTGGTTGAAGTTGGTGATATCCTTGTCTAGGTTGTCTGAGGTGTTGAGCTGGTCCGTTTCAAGGATGTTGCACTAGTTAGCTTCTGTTATTTTGTTCCAGTTCCAGATGGAAAGGTTGATGCTGGTGGGTGCTTTGGCTTGCAGTGTGGAGATTTTGAAATGTATGATGGAGTGGTCGGTCCATGTGAGCGGTGAGGCAGAGATGTATCTAATTTTGTTCCCAGTATTGGATTCAGAATGTGTCATGCGATGTGTGTTGGGGTTGTGACAAGCTGGGAGAGTCCAATGTTGTTCAAGCTCTCTAGGAGTTCTGTAAAGCAGGGATAGGTGGGGTCCTCCAGGTGGAAATTTAGGTCACTGAATACTATAAAGACCTTGGAATTGATGGTGAGGGGAGGGATGAAGTTTGTGAGGAGGTTGCTGAAGTTAGGTCATGGCCCAGGTGGTCTGTATACTAGGTTCCTTTCAGGGTGAAGTTGTTGATTGTTTATAGGCTGAAGTGCATGTGTTCCATGAAGGAGGTGTCTGAGTCCATGGTTGTGGCGCATTTGATGGTGTCTTTGTAGATAACTGTGAGTCCTCCTCCTGGTTTGTGAAGATGGTCTTGGCATGCTATTCTGTAGCCTGCCAGGATGGCCACGCGATGTCAGGAGTCAACATTGGGTTTCACCAGGTTTTCGTGAGGAAGAGGATGTCTAGCCCGCTACTGCTGAGAAAATCCTAGATTTCTATGACGTGTTTGCTGAGCGAAAGGGTGTTGAGGAGCAAGCACGCAAGTGTTTGCTGAAATTCTGGTGCGGCGTGTTGTGTAGTGATAGTCTGGGTGGGTGGTACGGGGGTGGGAGTGTGGGCGGCATATGCAGGTGTGTTGTTGCAAGTGAATCAGCAGTGGAAGCAGGAGAAAGATCCTACCATGCTGTGTGGTGCAGTGCCGCAGCAGATGGTGGTTTGGCATCCCGGGTCAGGTAAATGGAGCTTAGCTGCTTGGTAGCGGCGGGGGCTGATTGGACCAGGGGTTGGGGCACTGGGCATGGTCCAGGTATGGACAGATGCAGATGGCCTTTCTTTTGACGCGCCTTCAGCACTCAAGTGGCATTCCCGCGGTGCAGTTGCGCAACAGCCACCATTACGTAGGTCCTGGAAAGGGGGAGGAGCGAAAGGGGCAATGGGTGCGGCTAGAACTGGTTGGAAGAAGACACAAGAAGAAGCAAGATGACGCGGGATGCGGGTGCAGAGCGGGGTGGGGGGGCTGAAGGGGTTTGAAGGGGCAAGTGGGGCGAGAGAAGAGGAGAGAAGCGGCACAAAAGGAAAAGGAGGCTAAAAGCAGAGAATGAATTAAATGCACGCAAGGGAGAAACGGGCCAAAGAAAGGCACAAGAGTGGAGGGAGGTGGGAGGAGAAGAAAAGAACAGAAGACTAAAAGGCACTTGGGAGGCGAGAAGAGAGAGGTGCTAAAATGAAAAAGAGAGCTGAAAGCACAAAGAATTGACAAAAAGTGGGGAAGGCACTAAAGTATGAGAGCATAGAGCCAGACAAAAATGTGTTGAAGGCACAAAAAGAGGCAAAAATGAGAGGCAAAAGAGAGAAAGAGGCCTGAAGAGAGGTGGCATGGAAAGTCGAGAACAGACACGAGAGAGAGGGTAAGAGAGTGAGAAGAGAGCTAGTGAGAGAGAGAGGGGAGAGAGGAGGCTGAAGGAGGAGCAAGGCCGGGTCCCAGGTAAGTGGTAGCGGAGCTGGGCTTAAATGGCGCAATCAGCATCCCAATATGCAAAGGCTGTTGATTTAAATACTTTTTTAATATATGGTTCTAAAATGGTGGAAGGTAGAATGATATCTTACTCACACCAATGTCAATGTGTGTTTTCTTACATCATACTTTGAGCTGTTGTAAGGTGCCAGATGTTCTCCGAAAGAGACTTCATAAACCAAAAACAACTGTATTTCCAGGCAACATTGCCAGGTGATAATATGGGGAGAGTGAACATGGTTTTAACCATGGGACCATAGGTATGATACCAATTATTTTGCCACTTTGAAGCAGGTAAACATAAGCTGCAGAGACACAAAACTATATCTTCCTGTATTCCTACGTAATTGAAACAAGTATGCATAGGTAAAGAGTTAAACAGTTTTAGAGATGTTCTCCTCATTGTTCTCTCCTGACTAAAAATAAGGCAGTGGAATGTGCTGCATCTACACAATGACTGTACAGAGAGGACATTGAAGCAAAGATTGTCAGATATTTGCAGTTGACAATGGTTTCTCCTCAAGACAGGAAATGTAAATTGTGGGTACAGAGTACAATTATCGATTTAACTTGCATACATTATATCATTATAAGATGGAGAGTAGTCTGTTCATTGTTTTTCTGATTTCATAGTTCTCATCGGATGACAGCTCCAAATGGGAGTTTTAATTAGTAAAAAGGCAGAACCTATTGAACGTTTCTTGTAGAAGCAGGGGTTTACAGCAGAGGTCAATTGCCTACTTGAAGGAATCATGAGGGTGAAAATCTGTTATCATACAAAGAGGAGTCCTCTCCAATAGAATGACCGATGGATGGTGCAGGTCAGCTTTAATATGGTTACTACACCAAAATAGTGCACTTGTAAGGAATTGTGTTTTGTGGCTAAGAATATGCGTTAAGAAAGATGTGTACTGAGTGGACCCTCGATAATGTGGGCTTCCAGGTGTTTATATATTTATTTATTTATGGAATTACTATAGTAACCATGCCATAAGGGAAAAAGAAAGCATCACAGAACACTGAAACAGTACATATAGCGAGCAAATTAAAAAGGTGTCTAAGAGGGGGCGAGCGAGGAGTTAGATAATACAATAAATTCTGAACAGATGGATTTTTAAGTCTTTCCAAAAAAAAGCAAATCAGGGTTGAGTCTTAGATCATCTAGGAGATAATTCATAGTCTCTGAGCTTGGCATGAGAAGGACTGTTTCATTGTTTTTTTTTTTTCTTTTTTCAGAATTTCCAGGAGTAAGCAACATTTAATTCTAGTGTTTATTAGTTCTTCTGTGAGGTGTAGCTTGTGCTCCAAGTAGCTAATGAGGCGAAGGGTGAGGGCCCTTTGAATGATGCATGGTATCTTAATATATTTGATCTTTCAAGGGTAGCCAGTGGTGGTCTTTAAATAACGGTATTATGTGTTCATATTTCTTCTCGCCATCAACAATACAAGAAACTGTATGATGTACGGGCTTGAGGAAGATCCAGTTGATTTGGGCAGGCTATATAAAATAGCATTAGCGTGACCTAAATGGTAAACAACCAACACTTTTACATCTATTCACAAATCTAAGTGAGGGATTGATTGTTTCGGATTCCTCAAAGAAGGAGCTGGAGGGCCATACTGACAGGGAGGAGCAGCATAGAGTTTTGCAGGAGCCAAAATATCTGACAGGTCAGTCTTTACAATGTCAATAATCTGAGGGGAAGGAATACAGTGCATACTTGAATGGAAAATCAATGAAAGAGCCAAAAAAGAAGGTAACAAACACTAAAGGAGAGAGTTACAGCAAGCGCTTTCTCCTTTGAAATTATCTGGAGTAACATGGGTGGTACTCAAGCTATTTATTTCACAGTTCTTTACCACAGCGTGGCTGAAAAAAACATCAAATTGGAGATCAGTCTAAAATAATTGAAGTTGTTGACACCTAGAAAAGATTGTGGCATCTCCTAAGGTGCCCATGTGGGGCAATAATTGGTATATAACAGGTAATCAAAATACACAATTATATTTCTCAAAAGACAGTCACTGGTCATAATCTTTGCCATTATCCTCTCCTAAATTTTGGAGACTATGCCAACAACAAATTTGCCTTTTCTTCGAGAAAATATAAGAAATTCAGTTTTATGAATGTACACAATAAAACAAATGCCTGTGGACAATGGGCTTTAACAGAGATATGAGCTCATTCATAAATTTACAACATGGTAGCCTAGAAATTCGAACCCTTACTAATAATGTCAAAGTTATCTGAAATTTATCAGAAATGGACGCACCTAAAATTTGATCATGCTTCCTGCAGCAACAATTAGACTATACAGTACAAGAGGTACTCGTTTAAGTCTGTTGCCAATTCTCTTAATAGTCTCCTCTCACTTGATCCACCATTGAACCTCCTATTGACAAAAGCATGGCAGTCACAACATGGGTGGCGACCTCCCTCCTCCCGCCCCCCATGCGGTGGATTGCTCAGACTCTCACCCTCTTCCCCCCCTGCTAGGAGCCATGGCCCATAGGACCCATGCCCACTATTGCCCGGGGGGTCACCCAGCGCCCGACTGCCTGGCTAGCCCCACCAACTCTATATGTGACATGTGTCCCTTTTTGGTGCCCCCCCATCCCTCCCTTTTCTCCCTTTCCCACCCCCCACATCTGTATCGTATAGTACTAATTGTTGCATTCTATGCTATACTGTATCTATGTTGTGTATTTTGTTTCAATAAATAATGACGACAAAAAAAAAAGCATGGCAGTCATTCATTGTTAGCACCTAGTCTCAAATTCTGGAACATCCTTGACTCATGCCTACTGGCAGGACCAAGCATAGTATGATTTAGGAGACTTTTCAAGACAGAACTAAACAGGCATTCAATTTACAGAAGAAATGGCTCACATACTGTGTATAGAAAACGCCCAGCAATTTTCCTTGTCTTTTTGTATTTATGAACACTCTAAAGTGGTTGTGAGGAGCCGAGCATTTTAAAAAAACAAATAAATAAGTAAATATGGAGCTAGTGGGTGACCTAATGTGTTGTGAGCCTTACTAGGCTGGTTATTTGCTAAGCTTTTGCGTGAGGGGCAAAGCTGCACCAAGTAATGCAAAGTATTACATGGGTTTGCTTAGCATTATATAAAAGCCTGCAGGCACAGTACACAATTGCACAACCCCATGCAGGCGCCCTTACTAAATATTCCCTGAGTATTGTGATTTATAATAGTGTACATTCCTTTGTGGCATGTTAGGTAAACTATTCTATTTGCTGTGAACTGCCTTGCTTTTTCATTCCAATAAGGGCAATTCATAGCACAAACATTAAGAACATCACTGCTCAGAGATTCATTGGGACCCATTGTGTCACTGAAGAGCATTTGAAAATATAATAGCACCACTCTCCATTAAAGAAAGCGCCCAGCTCTATCTGTCAAAGTTAAGACCCTCTGGCTCGCTTCCAAACTTCAGAATGGAGTCATACCATTGTGCATTGGGTAGACCAATTTTAAAGAACTGGAATGTTAAGTAATCAAAGTTACCTATTTCCCTCTGCAGTGAAAAGATAATTCTCAAAGTAATATGAAGAACAATGGGTCCTGCTTTTATATTAGGAAATAAACATGGGCCAATGGACATTATAACAAATTAAGGAAAGTATCTTATAAATAATATGCTATTTGTGAAAACAGTGCAATTGAACTTTAACTTCTCTAACCATGTAGAATGTGATAAACTTTGTGTCACTCTTTTGTATCACTGTTTAAATGTTTATGGAACATTTCCCACAGATGCTTATAGTTACATATTACAACTCAATGACACTCATAAATATAGCTGCATGAATATCGCTTTTTTTCTTTATTTCTTTTATATCTATTGCCAGATAAGTTAACACCTTGTTCCCTTCAGTCTTTAAAATCAATATTCCATTAATATTCCATAGTATCCTGGTTTTATCATTTAATGAATGACAAACTGACTGAATTAACAGGGAAGCTCAACACTGGTGAAATCATACTAAATACCAGACGTTGTGTAATGGTCTGGTCTCCTCTTAGTCAGTTTTTTGGTGTGGGGAGGGGAGTGCATGACGTGTGTTAGATTTGTATAACATTAAAGGCTTTCAATTTATCCAGAAGTAATGTTGTTCACTCGACATCTTGATTTAGTCTTTAAAATAGGTGATTTAAGCCACTTTTAATATTTGTGAGACAACCAAATACTATTTATATTTTTTTGCCAAATTTTCAGCAAAGTTAATCCAAGGGAGGGTATGTTGTCCCAATTCTAAATATTGCTATATCGGGTTAAACAAACACGTGCTTGCTTTATCTGCTCCCTTAGAGAAATATTTTTTCAAAATCCTTTACAATGGGCTGACAAAGAAACTCACCAGTGTTCCGAAAGACTAAAATATTAGGGGCCAGTTTATGAATCATATGGATTGGTATTTCTAGGGGAGGCACCGCCCGCCTGATCACAACAGGTCCAGTGTTCCCACACCAACAATTTAATATGCAGGACACAGATGCTCATTTAACAGCGGGAAAATCCAGCTGGTAAGATCTTATTAGGATCAGACAGAGGCTGCAGGCACAAGAGCAGCCCAGTCCCATCCCAAACTCTTCCTACACCAAGGAGGGAGCCTGTTGGTTCCCTCATGCCTTTCTCTACCCTCCCCTGCCCCGGATGGCCTACTCACACCCACCCCTAATCACAGTCCCAGACCCACAGCAAATTTCCGCTTTCATTTATCTACTGCTCAAATGAGGTGGGAAAATGGAGCTAAAAATGGCCTATTGTTCTGGCTGGAGTTTTTAATACAGTAAAATTGAGTACGCACACTAACATCCATTCTAGGCAGAATAACTGGCAGTAGCCAAATTTAGGTGCGGGGATTCTCACGTGAAACTTTATTCTAGGTTGCATGGAATCCATGCACCTAAATCTGGTCAACACTTAATCATGGCCTGGGTAGCTAGAAGGTGCACAAATACATTAAACTAGCCGTAAAATAACTTTGTTAGCTCCCAATGGCTTTAAGGCATTCTAAAAGTCATCTGTTTTATTCTTGAGGTAAAGGGCCAGGGTATCAACAGAAACTGAATATCCACTGCATTCCGTGAAGAATCTACAATCAATAGCTGTGCACACCACCACCCAACATACCTACATGTGCATGAAGCATAGAGGTAGGATCCAAGGAATCCAGAACCCTGAACAGTCGGATGTGTTGAAACCCACATTGAGATCAGAACATGACTACACTTGTCTTTTAATGGACAGGAATCCATTTTCAAGAGATGACTTGCTTCCTCCATTCAAACCTGGCGGAGTCTTATATCAAATGAAAGTTAGCACAACATACATTTTCGAAGAGGAAGAATGGGAAATCCAGAGTGGTGACTTTATATTACTGGTGCATGGTTTCAATAGCCATAATACATTTGGAGTGGTCAATTACTTAAAATGCTAATATTTCACTTAATGAATTCCATAAAATCCTGTAAAAATATATACCTATAAAGATCTCATACCTACCTCCATTCCCTCACATCTATTGATAAATGGAGTCCTAGGCATGCATAGCTTTTTGTCCTTAAAAATGGTTATGAGCAGTTACTTAAATAGAAGACATACTATTGATTGAGATCTCTCCTAGAAGTAGGTACCTCTCCTTAAAAGTGGGACTCAGTTAGGTGGCCTATGCTGTTTGCTATGAATTTCTTAAGCAATGTATTGTTTCAGGGTAATTTCTGTCAGCCTGGCATATGCTCAGAATATGTCCAAAGTATGCTTAAGGAAGATACATTTTCTGTGTGGAGACAATATAGTTGTCTTTGTTGGTGGCAGTGTGATCAATCATCCAGAAGGAATTACTGTTGTCAATTGTGCTCCTATATTGCCACCATTAGGGAAGCTAAATGGTAACTTATTGGTGTATTGATATAAATATTACTTATTCATCTGAATCCTTTTTGCATCAAATAATAAGGCATATTGGCTGATACCCCATTTAATTATGGCCTATCAGGTGATCGCATATATCGACTATTCTTGTCTATATTCCTGAATAAGGCAGATAAGTAATCTAATGTGCATACCTCTGTGATTTCAACAGTAGAACATAGTTCTTCTGCAAGCACCTTAACTAAAAGGCACCACTAAACAGCATTACTCAGTACTAAATTACAGTGATTAAGCCTCTAAATCAGATTCCCCAGTTGTTGGCTATTATGCACCTGCTTGTCTTTGACAAAATAAAATTTAAAATAAATGAAAGGCACTGAATTTAGTTGATGAATAAATGTTTTTATTGCATTGTCACAATACAGACAGTTATAGAACTTTTGTCTAACTTACCTAAACATCTACGATCCAGACCTGCAGTGTGGGCCACTTGGCCTGTGCATGGAAGGGACTTTCCAGGAGGTCCCTTTTGCCAGAGTCCTGGCACACCCCTTGGTAATACTAAAGATCACCATGGTTGCTCATAGTTGGTGGGAGCCGTCTGCCCATCCCTGAGGCTCAAGAACTGACTGGGCATTATCCCCACAAACCCAGGATCAGAAGGAGTCCCTGAAGCCTGCAAGGTGGGCGCTGGAGTGCTGCTGTTAGGTCTGAGCTGGCTTGCTCAAACCTGCCACCCAGCTTCATCCTTCCTCCCAACCAGACCATATTAAATTCATGCAATAGTTATCACCAACTGATTCTTACATGGCTGGGTATTGGCGGGCTGCTAAGGGGCACTGCTCTTTGACTGGCTGTATCTCAATTTCTGCCCCACTTTGTATTTGGAAGCGGGTGGGACTATTTCAGCAGAGAAGTGCCTCTCTTTGCCTAATTCTAAATAAGGACCTAACAGTAGCCAATCGTATAAGGCTAGAATGTCACTTTGGCCTCATCAATTATTTTATATTTCACAGAAAAGCCGTTCCACTCCTCATAGTTAAGTTCATTGACGTGTCTGTGTACTTATCACAAGAGTGTAATTTTCTGTGAAATATCACACCACATAACTTAATCTAATTATTGTGCATTTTTTTAAATTATTTGCATTATGTATACAAAAGGGACTCAAACATGAAAATAGATAGGACCAGAATCCCAAACAAAATGGTAAATGTGACTTTTAACTTGACCGGTGCCCTTCATGGAAGGACCACACCATATTCCATATTGATATCTAGTTCCTTTTAATTTCCTGTCCAGTTCCTTCATTTGGAAAGTATAGATTTCACAAGGAAAAAAAGCCTGTGGTACAGCTCATAAACATACTAAGCACATCCCAGATCACTTTCACACCAACATCAATCCGGGAAGTAAGACTGAAAGTCAGCATGTATTGAAAGTAGTGAGTAGGGCAATGTAAGCAGCACTAAATTGCAACAAAATTAGAGAATAAAGATTACATGCTACAGCACACAAAAAACACAATATTGTTATTAATTACATTGTGTCAACCTTAACGGTGTCTTACATGAGGCTTAAAGAACAATGGGGAAAGCAAGTACCAGCGCCTCAATTTGCAAATTGTATTGTTCAGTGAATAACAATGACATAGGGCATACAACATTTTTGAATACATTTCCCTTTGTCTCACAGTTTTGTCTCATAATATGCGAGACAAAAGCTGTAAAGGACTGAAAATTGTGACTATTTGGAGTTGGTTTCAGTTCGACAGCAGTGGATGAGAGCAACACCCTCTGCTCCACTGTAAAGCCATAAGCTTGTCATCAATAGACCAGCCATGGGAGGTCAGGAGAAAGACTCTTGAATTCACCAATACATGAATGATATGAAACTCTGTTTGAAAGTCTCATCTGGCTTTGTCATCAGTTACCTGAAAGACTGCTTTACTAGATCCAAGCCAAACTCAAAATGAACACCAATGCTCACTGAAAACAGGAACAATTACTTGGCTGACTCTAAGACATGATTCTATACAGCATTACATCTTAGCATCAACAGTGCCAAGACACTTGGTTTCTACATGGACACCAATCTCAGCTCCAGGCCTCATATAATGCAATTCAGATATGCTGTCCAGGTTCTGTTTTTTCCCATCTTGATAAAGGCAACAGTCTACTAGTCAGCGTTAACAAAATCAACCAGACTTCAATGAAGTGCATTATCCATGCAACAGCATGCGTCAACAAAGGTATTTGCTTTTTTTTTTTTTTTATTGAGCGGAGCAGTAGGTATAAAAACAAACATCGTTCTTAAATATCATATCAAAAACAGCCCAAATTTTAAAAGACAATATAAAAAACATCTTCCGTGCAGTAATCTCAAAACACAGTACATATTAGGTAAATAAAGTGCTGGTGCTTATACAGTACAAAAAGATAAAAAAGTGCAAATGCAGTATAAATATAAATATAATTCGCTGGTACATATCCAATATCTATCAAATATTCATATCTTTCAGTTTTTCCAAATCACTAAAAAAACTTCCAGTTCTTTCTAAATTTCTTTATCGCTCCTAATCGTTTTGCATAGGCTTCCTCAAAATTACGAGTTCTCTGCATTTTTTAAACCATTTTAAATGGGAAGGTATTTCCTTCGAGTTCCAATTTTGGAGAACTAACGAGCGTGCTACCGTACAGGAGATACACAAAAACACTTTTTCAGCCTCAGTTAATAACAATCTATCTTTACAAAATGCAAATAGTACAACATCGGCCTCTAGCGGTACTTTCTTTCCCAAAGCCTGTCCAATGTCAATGAAAATTGATTCCCAAAAAGAGTTCAGACGAGGACATGTAAAAAAATATGATGCCATCCACCTTCCCCATCTCTCTGACATCTAAAGCATTTATTTGGGACTTCCGGAAACCTTTATTAAGTGCCGCCGGGTATAATAAGAAAGCCAACGGGATAGAAAAGACATTCTCTTAAAATTCGCTGCTCGAAGTGTTTTATTCCCTAAAAGCTAATCTCTTCTCAATCCTTAAGAGTAAAAGAACACTGGGTTTCACTGGCGATTCTCGCTAGATGATTCTCTATTAAGGGTTTTTGGCTATGCTGTTGTAACAGCCAATACCAATTCCCACACCATGTAGTTTAGTAGCATAAAGGGTTGATATTAAGTAATTTGGAGCATCAAAAATTTCTTTTATATCTGTTAAAAAATGGACAATTTGAAGATATTCAAAAAAAGCAGGTTTATTACAACCCTCCGCCCTAACTATTATTTCTTGCCAAGAAATCGCCCTATTCAAAACAGAAAATTGTCTTAACTCGGATAGTCCACAGTTCTCCCATGTTTTTATAGTTTTGGATCGGAGCTGGAGACCCAAATTCCTACATTCTCCCAATTTTACAAAGTGTAAACCTGATGAACTCGTTTTTTAAAAAGCTGAGAGTCTGAAAGAATAATCTTTTAATGTTTTATACCTTGTCCTTTTGGGAAACTTGGAAGTTTTAAAAATACTGAAGTTTGCGAACCCATTTCTTGAGTCATTTTATCCATAAAAACTATCTCTTGTACCATTTGATCTTAACAATCCGGAAACTAAATCTAAAAATGCGGCTTCATAATAAGTTTTCAAATGCGGCAAAGCTAACCCCTTGTTTTATAGGTAATTGTACCGTAAGTAGCTTAACCCTAGATGCCTTTTTTGCCCAAATAAATTTTCTAAATAAAGTTTCCATTTCTTTAAAAAAAGAAGCGTCTACCTTAATGGGAACATTTATAAAAAAGAAACAGAAGCAAAGGGAGTATAGACATTTTAATTAAAGACACCCTCCCAATCAATGAAAGGGGAAGAAGAAGCCATTGTTCCAACAATTTTTTAATTTTATCTTTCAATCTTATATAGTTTAATCTGAAAATCTGCTGATGTTGATTAGACACAAACATCCCAAGATACCTAATTGGGTCCGTCTTAAATGCTTGAGCTTCTAAGCATAGTGGAAGAAAATTTGAATCGACATTAAGAGCTAGCACTTCGGTTTTGTTAGAATTTATCTTATAGCCCCCAATTAATTCATAATTCTTGAATTCTTTCAAAACTATCTCAAGGTTTATTTTATCAGGTTTTAAATATAAAATAATGTCGTCTGCGAATAATTTTAGTTTAGCCATTCCAGGAATCGGAGGCTGAATATCAGGATTATTACGCATCTTAGTAACCAAAGGCTCTATAAAAAAGGTAAAGAGCAGCGGCGATAACGGACAGCCTTGTCTTGTCCCACGGCATATTTTAATATTACCTACTTTTGTAGCATTTATAACTACCGTGGCTGTTGCTTCCTGATAAATATTCTGTACCATCTTAACAATTTGGGTTGGGAAGCCGAAAGAGCCAAGAATAAAAATAGCGTTTTCCAATTAACCAAATCGAAAGCTTTCTCGGCGTCCATCATTATAATACATGCCGGGGTAGAATTAGTATTAAAATAATCCAAAGCATGAATTAAAAATTCTGTATTTACCGCCATCGATCTGCCCTTAATAAAACCAGTTTGATCACTATGAATGGACTCTTGGGCAGCCAACGAAAAACGCTCTGCCCAAATTTTCATTAGTATCTTATAGTCTGAATTTAAAAGACTAATGGGCCTATAAGAATTTACATCGGCGGGATTTTTATCTTTTTCACAAAGGACACAATTATGGATTCCTTAAAATTCACGGGTACTATGCCTCCCTCTTTAATATAATTAAATAGTTTTTTAAGAGGGATCAATAGCTCCCTGCAAAAGCTTTATAAAATTCAATAGGGAAGCCGTCTTGTCCGCAAGCTTTACCCAAAAGATGCTCATTTATTTTCATTAAAGCAGAGACATCATCAGTCACAGGTCCATAGTAGTTAAAAAAATTCAAAATTTTCCCCTGCAGCCTTGTGGTAACCCAAATCCACCTCCCTTTAGGGTCTCTAACTATTTTTACAAATTCCAAAGAACTTTATTGGAAAAGTATATAGCTACCCCCCGCATAGCAAGGCCTGCTGATGCAAAAAAAGCATGAGGAAAAGCCCTGGGTATAAATATTTTAGGAAAGTTCGTTTTTAAATGAGTTTCCTGCAAATATATAACGAGAGGGTTAAGTGACATTAACCATTTAATATGAGCACCGCACTTTTTTTTATTCAGCAAGCCATTGGCATTCGCTGATATAACCTTGCAATTAATATTTTTTCCATTATAAAGTCAGATAATAAGCTGTTGATTTAACCAAGAACAAATTCACATTTTGTTTATTAAACATACCTTCTGCTCCTTTTTCCTCTTTGTGCCCCCCTTCCTCCCCCCATACAACCCCGAATGCAGATAAACCCTACTGCCCACGCTTGCCGCATTCCACCCCTCCCTTTTAGCTTTCTGGGTGTCCTGTAATTACACCCTAGGTGACCCAGCTGCCCCCCCGAACCCCCCGCAATGACAACCTAATATAGTAAAAACCCCATCTCAGAAGAAGAAAAAAAAAAAAAAAATCTCTTTCAGTAAAGCCTAAACATTAAAAGACCTTCCATCTCCAAACCCATCCCATCCATCAATTAATATAGAGACCTACTTAATCATAATATTTCAGAGGATTTCCCTCAATCTCGAGATCCCCGAGAGATCTCTGTTAATAAAGCCTGAGCTTCCTCCAAATCAGAAAACATAAAGAATTTCCCTTTTACCAATACTTTCAATTTCGATTGCTGAGCAATCGAAGCTTGGGCACCGTGGGCTTTAAACAAATGCAGGATTTTTACAAATTCTTTCCTTCTGCGTGCAACAGAGGCAGTCATATCTGAAAATATTCGACATTTTGCAGTGTCAGTTACAGAAAACTGTCTCTGTTGAATTGCCTGTGTCAAAATTCTTTCCTTTATTCGAAAGTCCGCGAAATTAAGTAGTATTGTTCGTGGCATCGTCGAATTGGGGAAAGGATGGGCTGGAACTCGGTGTGCTCTAGTGATGGTGAGGTCTCCTTCAAACTCTGGGAGGACTTTTGCTTGATAAAGGAATTAACCCACTGCAATGGCTGAGAGCCTTCAATACCTTCCGGAATCCCAACTATCCGGAGGTTTGACCTCCGAGAATGGTTCTCCAACTGCTCCAGTTTGCTTTCCAGATTCTTCTTCTTTTTTGTTACCTCTCTCACCTCACCAATCACTGTTGTCATCTGATCTTCGAGAGCTGAAATCCTTCCTTCAGCTTCCTGAAGTTTAATTGGAAAGCATGCCATTATTTCTTCCATTTTCCCCAATCGTAAATGCAAAGAAGCAATCTCTAGTTTCTGAGTTTCTTTCATTTCACGTATTTCTTCCAATATTAGGTTTAACATATCCTTTATTTCCAATTGGCAAGCCTTTGATACCTGCATACTTTGGCTGGGGTCTGTTTGGGATTCGGTAGCATCCGAGATCGCGCTTCCATCCGTTGTTGGCATTTTGGCCATAGCATCATCTTGAGGTAATTGGCCCTCTATCGAACCTTGACTCTGAAAAGGAAGTAGAGGGGGGAGTAGAGACAGAGATAAAGGTGAAGATTGTAGCTGAGGCTTATATTGGAGTGCCATCTGATTTAGGATCTGCTTTGAGGTGATTTCTATTCCAGTATTATTGCTTTCATCTCCTATTCCTTGCGACTGGGAAGGAATTTTACTATTATCTGGTATTTGCATAGATGTTTCTGATGAAAAGGGCCTGCCCTGAGTTGGAATTTGAACTTGGGCTTGATCTTGATCTAGATCATGACATACCTCTGAGGGTACAGCCTTATCTTTAGAAATCATATCCATCAATGTCCTTGGCAGTCCTGCTTCCTTTGGTGCTCCTTCTTTTACTTTTAAAGTGGCTTTCTTCAAAAATAATGAAAATTTCTTTACCTCCTTGGGGCTATTTTCTGATGTTCCACATATTGGTTCGCCTTGCGGAGACTTTACCATGGCTGCTGCGATGTTGCTTAAGTTGGAAATCGTAGTAATCTGTCCATCACTGCTTCTACCTGCTCCAGAAGGACGGTAGAGGGCAGCTCGTCCTCAGAACTTTCAGGGGTAGAGTCAAGGCCATACGAGGCTCCTCCCTTATTTACTGAACAGGCGACTTCCTTAGCTTCCCTGGCTTGAGCTAAACGTGTTTTGGCTTTCAGCCGAACTGCTGAATCGAATTTGCCAGTATTAGCATGGTTAAATGTTTTGCCCATTTCTCTTCTATTTATTTTTAAAAGTTCCTTTCCTTTTCAAGCCTCCTCCTTCTTTTTTTCTCTCTTTCCACTTCCACTTTTCCAGCACTCCTAAAATCAAATTTCCCCGAATGTTAGTCGTTCACCTCGTAATCTTTTTTTTTTTTTTTTCCTCCTCCTCCTCCTTTACCTCTTTTCCCTTTTCTTTTTCCTCCTCCTTTTATTTCCCCTCTCCTCTTCTCTCTTCTCCTCTCCACCTTCTCTCTGCTCTCTCCCCTCCCTCACTCCTTCCTCCTTCCCCTTCCAGGGCCTCTGCCTAAAACCTATTTTTAAACCATCAGCAGCCCACTTTGCCGTCTCACAATCTTTTCCCGGCTCCTCCAGTGGTGTTCTTACCAGCCTGCTTCCTTGTTCAATCGCCTATTCCTCCTTAGCTGTTACATCGATCTCCAGCGCTTTCCATTCGCACCAGTTCCCTCCTGTATCTCTGCACTGGCGCAGACAAGAAGAAGCCAAACCGAACTTGAAGGAGAAAGAAAAGGCGAACGGCCACCAGAACAATTATCCGTGTTGGGAGAGCAGGCCAGGCGAAACAAGCGCCTCTCGCCCGAGGCTCCGCCGCCGCTCCTCCACAGGAGTTCAGTCTCCGCTTCAGCTGACGCCCGGATCAAACGGCTTTGCATAAGCCGACAATTACATCAAGACGCCGTATCTCCATCTGTAAGCTTCTCCATGCAAGCCGACAGGTACGATCCGCCATTGCAGAGGGAGGAGGCGGGGCAGCTTCGTCACCTGTGGCTACTCGGAGGCGTGGTTCTCCGTAGCCCAACAACAAAGGTATTTGCAAGTAGATGTGATCCCACCAACCCTCAGAGAACTCCTTTTTTTTTTTTTTTAAGCCATAAGTGAAACAAACATTATATACATGACATTAGAAGGGTAGACAATTCCAAAGAAAAAAAAATAATAAGAAGTAAGAAAAATAGAAGAAAAAAGTGAAGATCTTATACCTTAAAGCCAAGTGTAAAAGACATGAAAGAAAAAGAAACACCGTCATGAGTAAGCAACGCCTTATTGCTCCCATAACTGGTCAGTCCAAATCCGATTAAATTTCAACCGAGAACGCGGTCCACTAGTTTTAGCCAAAGCAAGTTCCATCTCATAAACCTGTCTAAGTAAAACCCATAATTCATTAACACTAGGACTGATAGTATCTACCCAGGCTCTAGCAATACATAAACGGGCACAAACAATAATAATAGTTGCCAGGAGACTCCAGCTACTAACAGCCCCACTTCTGATCCCAAGAAAAATTCCCTCAGAGCACTCCAATGGCTTCCACTGCCAGCCAACATTAAATTCAAAACTTGCTCCACTGACTGCCAGGAGGTCAACTCTGATTCTCCACTGTATCTGGCGGTCAAGATGTAGATGTCTGGTGGAACGTGCATGACGCAGAGCAGCACCACTGAGAGACTGGAAAACGGGAAATTCTGGAAGGAGAAGATAGAGATATCCAGTCTTGTTCTGCTGCATGCTTAGGATCTGGAACTTCATCACAGGCCCAATTCACAAGGCTCCATTACTTCTACTTCTACACGGAGCTGGAAATTCAATTGTTTAATCAACACCTTGTTGCTAGGATACTGAACATCCACTGAAGAATTTCACTTGCACCCTTTCCAACCCCCCCTCTCACAACCATACATGTGCCACCACCCTCTCTGACCAACCCTCCCTGTAAGCCTTGCTCACACAGCACACTTTCACTCTCCACAGTAAACCCCTGTTTTAAGTGAGTATTCACATTTACGTCTCCCTTCTCATGCACTACTCACTATAAACCTACCGCAATGTGAAATGCTCTGTTCCTTTGCAGCCAGTTTTGCACAATCTAAGTTACAAACACTACAGGGAACGATATATACCTAATACACTTGGCAAGGCTGGTGCTAAGATGCCAGCAGAGTGCAACCATCTATTGAAATTGCTACAGGCTTCTCCCAGAGGGAGTTGTTGTGGGCTGATTAACCACAGGGATGCTCCTGAGCTTAGAGAGGTACCTGACCCGAGCAGATGCAAGCAACATATCAAGCGCCCCCAAACAAGGGACTGCTTTCTGAGGAAGAATGCTAAACATCATGAGCCAGGTGTCCAGAAATGCCCAGCAGGAGCAGCACAGTATTGGATTGTGATTACTTATGATTATAAATGCAAAAATTACAGTGATCTGAATGTACCACAATGCACTTGGGGGGTGATGCTAATGTTTCAGCAGTGCACTCTTACCCCTTGAAGCAATAACAAAATCACAGTAACTGTGTAAATGAAATGTGAGTAAACAGGTTCGCATAGTATTACCTGGCGCTAAAACCTCATGCATAAACATATGAGGTCTAACCATGCAAGCAATAAAACAGTGCTTCTGTTAGTTCGAAGTACTGCCTCAGGAAAAAATTGCAGTGAGTATTGTTTAAGTTCATAATACATTATTTATGGTTTCACTCTAAGTGGATGCAAAATGTTGCTTTAAAAGAGTGTATTCTCACAAGTGGTGTATGCTAAGTAAAATGAGACTTTCCTTGCAGAAGCGTGTTTACAAAGTGTTAGACACAGGAAGATACCCATAGGGACCAGCTATCATTGTATGAAACATATGGAAGGGCTTCTAAATGTCCACGTAGATATCCTAGAGATGTGAAGTCCTTCATGTTGGTAGGATGCAAACAATCTCAGCTATCCCACGGGTGACTAGCAGACCTTACAAATGATGGGGCTGCTCACGAACCATATACTAGACAATGGAGTTGACCCGTCTTTCGTTAAGAGTAGGGGCAGCATCACTGAGGGTGCTTCTCCTTTGCGAAGAATTATTCTTTGAAGCACGGGAGTAGCCAGAAAAATAAAAGAACCCCCGCTTTGAGCAACACGAAATGTCCCAAGCAAAGTGGGCGATCCTGACCCTTTATATGAAGGCCTGTAGAAATTATATCCCTGAGGAAAATGTGCAGAAAGTCTTCAAAATGTTGCATTTACAGCTTCATTTATAATTCTACGTTTCTGGTTTCCCCATTTCTCTTTTTCTTTTTGATTCCTTCCTTTTTTTTTCTCTTGCTACGTTTCTTTCCAAACTTAATTTGTCACTTCCTTCCTTCTCCTTTCCTGTTCCCCTTTCCATCCTTCTATTCTTTTCTTGTACCGATGTTCTATCCTGCTTCCTTTTAACTTTCCTCTGTGCTTTCCTTATTTGCCTTCCTCTTTCCTTCCTTCGTGATGGCTCACTGCATTTGCCTCCTCCTTATTTTTTTCCTACTTTAAAAACTTCTCTCCGTTACCATTTAAGCTTCTTTGGCCCACCATCCGAGAGCTGTGCCACAGTCTTTTTTTCTTCCAGTATTTGTTAGTTTCTCCTACGGTCTTGAAATGACTTGTGAGCCAGAGTTGAAAATTATGATGGGCGATAAAACAATTTATCCCCGTTAAGCTGATATAGCGCGTGCTTGACTACGCCCTTGCTTTGAAGCATCTTTCCAGTCGGTTGGCGCCAACACAACAGACCATAGAACCATGGTCGGCCATATAGGAGGATAGTGTTGGAGAAAGAAGCCTGGAGGATGCTGCACTTTGGACTTGCATGCCATTTCTATCAAATAAATGCCCATGTAGAGAGGCAGGCATTCTCACTCTGCAGAAAGGCATTGGAGAGAACTGCATAGGCAGTGAGGAGTGGGCATGAATTACCCAACCGTATTCCTTCAGGTGCCATGACATGATTTATTCACATCAACTAGGCACTATTGATCTTGAGAAGTGTAGGGATGCACAACTGAGTGAAGAGAATGTGGCCTCACGGCTAGGGCAGTCGACCTCGAAGCTGGGGAACCAGGTTCAAGCCTCGGAATACACTCAACATTCTGTGATCTGGGCAAATCACTTAATCTCCCCGTGCCTAACAAAAGTGAATGTGTCCTTGTGTAACGTAACTGGTGCTCATGTAAAGCGCTCTGAAACCTTTGGGTCTAGTTCGCGCTATATAAAACTCCACGAAAGAAAAAACTGAGGGGGAAATTCTCAAGAACCGGTGATACCTATCGCAAACGCCAGTTAGTGGCAGTTTTTTTATCGGCGCTTTACCCTGAAAACTATCGTCATGTTAGCGGTGTATTAACAAGCCGTCGCTACATAGCGATAGTATCAGGGAACGGCGGTGAAAACTGCTGCTAACATCAGAGCCATGGCGATAGGAAATCCAGCGATAGCGGGCGATAACTACCGATAGGCCCATTAGCGGCAAAAAAACTCACGTTAGTCAGCCCAACATGAGTTTTTTTTGCCTCTAATGCAATAGCCTATCAGTCAACCTCCAATATAAAATAGGCATAAAAACCAATAAAATGCAGAATGGAGCAGCCAGGGCCAAGTACAGCACACATCAACAACCCCTGCAAGCCAGCCAACATCCAGGATGACCAGGATGAGAGCCTTGATGCCTCGCTGGACCTGCGCCTGGAGCCTGGATGCCTCGCTGGACCTGCGCCTGGAGCCTGGATGCCTCGCTGGACCTGCGCCTGGAGCCTGGATGCCTCGCTGGACCTGCGCCTGGAGCCTGGATGCCTCGCTGGACATGCGCCTGGAGCCT
>CAWUFW010024129.1:0-65190 GCA_963921515.1 Calotriton arnoldi
ATACTGGAGTCCACAAGGGTGCTGCCCAAGCCATTGATATATAAATTAAATAAGAACGGCGCGAGCACACACCCCTGACGGACCCCCTTCTTAATGTCAACAGGGCTTGTGCATTCACCATTCATACCATATCGGATCTTGGCAGAGCTCATTGAATACAAATATCTGAGGAAATTGACGATGGCGCGGTCAACGCCCATCGAGGCCATAATAGACCATAGTTTATCATGGGCGACACAGTCGAATGCGGAGGTCAAATCCACAAACGCCAGGAACAAATTGCCCCCTTTTATTTGTGTGTACTTGCTCACTAGCAAGTTCAAGTTGATAACCTGCTCTGTGGTCCCAACACCCTGACGAAAGCCATATTGGAAGTCGGACAGAATATTGTTACAGTTTGCCCACTCCTGCAATCTGCGTCAGGTTCTTATGAGGCGAGTTAAAGTCGCCTCACAAGAACCTGACGCCACCGAACACGGACCACGCTTCGAACGCCTTTACAACCACCCCTTGCCTCTTACACGGACCATCGTGGCAGAGACAGAGAATTTTGGTCGCTGACTTTATGGACCACTAGTTACCTTGACTTTGAGGGAACTCTTTTATATCCTACGTCCTGATACGGACCAGAAATTTTGCGGATCCTACTTTTTTACTCTGGCGAGAGTACAGCACCCTTTGTTCGCCCTGAAGAAGCCCATGTTTGGGCGAAACGCGTTGGCTGTGCATCTATGAAAACCCAGCATTTTTGTAATAAAGAAACACCAAGACTACAAATAGCAACGTGGACTCATTTTTTCAAAAACATAGACCTTGTAATGTAATGTACATACATGTTGCCTCTCATACCCCTTGTATGAAAGATTACAATAACCAGTAGAGTTATGAGCCACATTCCCAGAGGTGTTAATCTCTAGGCTAGACCCAAACACACCCTGACAATCACGGTTACTACAAAGTAGATCACAATTATTACAAGGGGGGATGTCATTAAAGGCATTAAAAGGGAGACTATTATTTTTTAGAAAGGATGCATGAGGAGTCGTTCTAATTAACTGATTTGGGCTCTGCTCGTTGTTGCAGGGTACAGTGCTATCACCTGGTCTCTCAGCATCTAAGTGGGCATCATCCAGTAGCCCCTCTCTACCTAGGCCACGGTCCTCTTGTGAAACGTCAAAAGTGTCTTGGTCATCCCACGGGTCAGGTAGGGTTAGGTTGGGAACTAATCCATATGGACAACTTACAGTAGGCTGGCTCTGCACTACATGACTAGATGCATGTTGAGTCTATCTATTTCTTCCAGGGAAGAGAGTATATCAAATCTATTGTGTAATGGTACACTAAATTGTGAATGATTGGTTAAATGTGTAGTTCTCTGCTGTCGTGCCTGGTGATGGATGTAATCTGTTGGAGGGTAGAAGTATCCCAGGGGAAGTACGTTTATATCCCTAGTTGTCACATAAGTGCTGCCAAGTCTTTGTAGAATCTCCCGTGTCAAGCTGGGAGTTCTAAGAGGAAGAACAATACAATCGCCAGGGAGTGTTTTTTCCCTGGTCCCTACCCATCCGACTCTTCTCACCATTTTAAACTCAGTAAACAGGGCCTCTGTTAGTCCGGTCCTAGTTCCGAGCCAGCAGAGTGCCCTGTTCCTTAATGTCTCCCACGTTTCATTAGCCTGTGAGGTAAGAGATGGAACATTTGCCAATATTATATACGGCGTGGCTTCTGGTGGCAAGTTCAATCTCACCTCTTCCATGTTCTCCCTATCCGTAGGGGCTACACAAGACCTTGGCAACTTGAGGGGACGTCTGGCGTTATTGTGTATTACGGCTTCAGTATATTTTGTGTTGGTGGTACTCTTGTTACCTTCAAGTGCCCTGTCTTGAGTTTGAGGAATGTTAACCTGAGGGGCATGAGATGAACTGCCGTTGTTCAGTGTAGGTGTGGGTTTTGGAAAATTTTGCAAGTGATTAACTGAGCCTACGCTTTCAACTCTTTTTAGTGCTTCCTCTATATCAGGTACCCTGGCCAGCAATTTCTCTAGGGGAGCTTTAATCGATATATAGAAATTATTCAAGACCAGGCCCTCCCCTAGAGCAGCAGCAACGTGAGAGGGCACATTTTGACCATTCAAATTGTTCATATTGTTTAGGACCATGTCCATACGTTCTAAGCGCCCATACAATTGGGCAAAGTTAGTGTCAATCAGGTCCTTAAACTGGGTTAAAACGCTATCCAAAAGAGGCTTACTGGCCTCGGTAACCACAGCCTCTAAAAGAATGCTTGATGTAGGGAGCAAAAAATCATCAGTCTGTGTGCCGATAAAACTTGTTTGGGTCGATGGAGGGTGAGTACGGCGGGGCTCCTTTAGTGCTCTTGATTTATATGCACCCGTGCCTATACCCAGTTTACGCTTCGCAGGTAACTCTCTTGTCGTACCTTCACAGTGGAGTTTAGAGGTTCGAGTCCTTAAAGCTATGCTGGGCTCGTTGAGCTCGCCGGAGGTATCCTTTATGGAGACCCTCGGGTCATGGTCAGGAGGGGTCTGCAACGTACCCTGTGCAGAGGGCGACAAACAGGTTTGGGGGGCAGTTGAAGCAGCAACGCCTAATGATGAGCGCCTTTGTAAGGAGGACGGATCCAAAGAAACTCCTCTCCGTGAGTTGGATCTCATGAGTAAGTAAGGATTCAGCCCTTATAATGAAAGCGTCCAAAGTTCCTGTAACCCCCGAAACCCCCTTGTTTTTGCTCATTGTTAAAAGTAAGATCTACACCAGCTCGTTGCAGACAAAGTCACAAAACTAAGACCGGGGTATGGCAACGGTACAGTACCTGGCAAAATAGATCATTGGGCAGATCAGGGTCAAGGTGTCCCGGCCTATCGTCCTTTCGGGGGGGGGCCTCCTCCCGTCGCCCTTGCCCCCGGGTTTAAGCGCTGCTTGGCTAGGCTTGGCGCGGTGCGGTGCAGTGTCGATGTCGATGATGCTGCTCCTGCGGCTCCTGCCGCAAAGCAGTCTGGGCACTGGAGTCCGTCTGTCCGTCTCCTGGATTGCAGCAAAACCACCACCGGTCGCATTCAAGGGGAAGAGAGCAAGTCACATCCAAAGGCAGCGGGCATAAAGCAGCCGCGGACTGCGCCAAAAGTTAGGCTTCAGGTAGCGCCGGGTTTCTGCACTTCCGACAGAGACTGCTTCTCTGTGAGCCGGTCCGTCCCTCTGTTCAGCGTGACTGGGCGTAGCTTCCAGTTTCCGACACCAGAACTCAACCTGATCAGGTTCAAGCTCCTCTGGGACAGTTCCTTCTTCAGGGCTAAGTTCATCTCCCTCAAGAGACTGATCTTCCTCCTGAGCCTGGGGGGAAGGCACTGCCTTAACCCTACTGCTCCTCCTCTTGGTTGGCACCTGGTCCATTATTCCAGGATCCAGGGCCTGTTCAGTTTTAGACAGTTTAGCTTTTGACCTTGTCATTGCACACACATCTGCAGGGATGCCCAGCATTTCTGCATGGGTCCTCCGCTCCACTTCAGCCCAAGCTGAAGTCTCCAAATCATTGCCAAGCAAGCATTCAACAGGGAGGTCTACACTCACCACAACCTTCTTAGGGCCAGTTACCCCTCCCCAGGAGAAATTAACCACTGCCAGAGCATGGTCAGTACTGACATTGCTAGCATTGGTCACTTGGTACATCTCTCCAAGTATGATCTGCCCAGGAGTCACAAGATATTTTGTCACCATTGTTGTAGGAAAGTAGGATCTGCTTCACATGGGTACCCCAACTTTTTGCTGATGCTTCACTGTTTTTCGACTTTAGTCTGGCTGGGGCCCTGCTAATCAGAACCCCAGCCTAGCTGCTTCCTCTCTAAAATGGTTTCCATGTACCTTAGGTACATCTTTGATTGGAATCTGGAGTGCCCTTATAAGTCCCTAGTATATGGTATACTATGTACCCACAGCATAGGTACCTCAGAGGCCTATCAGGGGCTGAAGCATGTATTATGCCACCCCTGGAAGGCCAGCCAAAATGACACCACAGGTCTGCAACTGCAGCCTGGGTAAGGTGGTGCCAGCACCCCTTACTGTGATATAGGCTACCTATATCACTACCATTGCACACACATATACACCTATAAGTCACTCCTATGGCAGGCCTTACCAATCCTGAAGGCAGAGTGCTTGGTTTTTATGTGAGAGGGTGCCCCTGCATGAGCAGAGCCACTCTGCAGTGTTCGGAGTCCCTCCTCTGATGCTGTTTGTGGTACAGCCTGACCATATACTCTTAAGTGCATTATATCCTCACGGTACAATGCTAACTTTGGACTGGCTGCACCAAAACATGTTGTGTTTGGTGTCAAACATCTTGGAATACTACCCCCCCGCCAGTCCTGGCGGCATGGGTAGCATTCCACCCTTCTAGAGGGAGAGACATGTACACACCAGCCTACCCGGTAACTTCTTTACAGAGCCCTGGCATCACAAAATGGATGCCGCTGCCACAGACACGGGTCTGGCCTCCTGCTGCTGACCAAAACTCCGGCAGGGGAGGCCTGGACAATAGGTTTCCCGTCGCAGGGAGGTGTAACCACCTCCCCAGACAGGATGATGTGTATTGGGGCTGGGCGGGAGCACACTCTGGTGCTTTGAAGTCCTGCACTGGGGGCACATTTGGTGTCCCTGTGCATTGTCCAGTTCAAACCGGTTGCTGGGGCTACCCGCCCCTGCTCTGGCGTGAAACTGGACAAAGGGAATGGGTGTAACCACCCCTCTTCCCGGACCTTCCCATAGATGGGTCCCCAGAGTATGTCCAACCCCCTAACTTAGTATAACTATGGGACCCCAGTCCTTAGGACTTTAGATTACCCTGGACGAAACTCTGAAGCCGAATCCTGGACCTTCGACGCTCTACTTCAAGATTAGAGGACTGAAGAATCTCCCTTGGGGTCAAGGAGTGACTCCCCTGCTTGGCAGGCACCTAAGAAGCAATTGTCCGGTCTGCATCGCCGAAGCTCCCGCCGGACGCTGAAGTCTTTGCATCACCAGAGGTGGATTTCCAGACTTGCCCGAGGCTGCCCTGAGTCCCCAGTCGAAGCTGAGGCCCGTAGCTGTCGTGGAAACGTGACCCCTGGACACCGAGAACTTTTGCAAGTGCATCCTCTTCCTGGTCTCCCACGATGTTGTGCTTTGGGCTCCGAATAAGCCCCGCCTCCAGCACCGACTGCACCGAAGATCACTGGCCTCCACTCCACGAGTGTCCTGTGAGCCAGCTCCAAGTGCGTCCACTCGAGGCTCCTTCGCGGTCGCTAGTCCGTTGGCTAGTGGGCCCTCCCGAAGGTAACTTCTTCTGCTTGGGATTTCCTGGTTGCTCCAGAGGTGCCCTGACTTACCCTCGCTGGGTGAGTCCCCCAGACCTTGCTGGTCTGCATCAACATCCTTTCTTTGTTTCTACGTGACTTGCCGTTGCCAAGGCTTGTTGGGTCCAACCCGGTCGCCGACACCGCAGCAATCGACAGACATCATGGGACAGCTCGAATCCAGCTCCTGGTCATCGTCGACACCTCCTGGACCTCGTGGCTGAAAAGTCAAGACCACGGTCAACCTACCTGAAGAACCCGACATCGGTGGGCATCTGCTCATCGCCTTCAGGGTCACTGGCTAGTGACCCAGACTCTGTCCCCTCTGCTTTCAGGTTCTTCAGATCTTCCGAACACTTTCGACTTGGCCGCCAGCAGCACTTTGCAGCAGATCGCCATTGAAAACGACGACGAAACCCGACCCCGAAAGACACCTATGCACCCGGCTTCCCTGGGTGAGGTAATTCGAGTACTCCGGTGCTCCCGTGGGTATTGACTCTAGAACAGCCTAGTTCTAAAGGGGTTTACTCCAAGTCCTCCTCTAAGTGTCCCTTTTCTTTAAAACTCCAACCGCGACATTCCCCATAGAAGTCAACGGCGGCTCGCGGCTGTGTTCTCACACTGCACGCGTCACCCGTGGGTCCCCTGTGTCACTACCTTGGGTGGTTCCTTGAGGGCCAAGCACTTCTACAGGCTCTTAGCCTTGTGTCTAGCTCAGTCGTGGTTCTTATACCACTTTATTGGTATATGGTTTGGTACGCCCCTAGGGCTCAAACGTGTATTTGTGCTATTACTGTTGATATTTGACTTGCAAGTGTCACAATTGTGAGAAGTTGGCCTGGTATATGCTGTCCACTAATTAAAGTGGGCACCTTGCACCAGTCCAAACAGCCCCTTATTGGAGATAGGTTAAAGACAACCTTTATTGAAAGCTATCCTAGTGGTAGCTATGGAGAGCAGCCTCCAGGCTAAGTCTTGAAGGAATGTAAAGCAGCTTGTTTTTACCAGTCTATAATCTCTTGAATGACCAAATGAAAGGAGAACCACACAAGGTGTATATATATATAAAATATATGTATTTATTCTAAACACTCCCTACTAGTCTCTTTATGAGGCTAGAGGTCAAAGCACACAATTTACAAGCAATCAATCAACAGTAAATAGCACAATACACGATAGGTTCCAGGGGGAGACCAAACCATATACTAAGTAAGTGGTATAAGAACCACGACTTGACTAGACACAAGGCCTAGAGCCTGTAGAATCGCTGGGACCCCAAGGAACCACCCAAGGTAGTGACACAGGGGACCCACGGAGGACGGGTGCAGTGTGAGAACACAGCCGCGAGCTCCGTTAGCTTCTATGGGGAAAGTCGCGGTTACATTTTTAAAGAAAAAGGACACTTAGGAGAGGACTTTCAGCAAACCCTTTTAGACTTAAGGGTTTCTAGGGCCAACACCCACGGGAGCACCGGAGTACTCGAGTTACCTTACCCAGGGAAGCCAGGTGCATAGGTGTCAAATGGTGTCGGGAATCGCTGTCGGTTTCAATGGTGATCTGCTGCAAAGTGCTGCTGCCGGGAAGAAGAAAAGTGTCCAGGTGGATCCAAGCCTGGATCGAAGATGTGAAGACCCTGAAAGCAGAGGGGACAGAGTCTGGGTCACTAGCCAGTGACCAGGAGCGGAGCAATCAAATGCCCACCGATGTCGGGTGCTTCAGGTGTGAAGAGGTGCTTCTTGACTCTGCAGCCACGGGGACCAGGAGATGTCGAGGATGACCAGGAGCCAGATTCGAGCTGTCCCACAAAGGATGTCGAGTGCTAGGGTGTCGGTGATCGGATTGACCACAACAAGTCTTGGCCAAGGCAACCCACGCAGGAAGAGTCATGATGCTCTGGTGTGGACCAGCAAGGTCCGGGAGACTCCCCAATTGGTGGAGAGTCAGGGCACATCTGGAGCAACCAGGTAAGCCCAATTAAATTAGAAGTCGCCTTCACAAGGACCCACCAGTTGACGGACCAGGGATCGCGAAGGTACCTCGAGCAGGAATGCAAAGAGCGGGCTCACGGAACACTCGTGGAGTGTAGGCCCACAATCTTTGGTGCAAAAGGTGCTCTGGGTGTGGGCTACAAGTAACCCGATGCACAGCCTCAAGAGTCATCAGGAAGCTGATGCACTTGCAAGTGTGCACGGTGTCCAGGGGTTCCAGTTCCACAGTACCCACGAGGGCTGCGGGTCTCAGCTTTGCTGGGGACTCGGGTCGGCCTCGGGGAAGTCTGGAAATCCACATCTGGTGTTGCAAAGTCTTCAGCGTCCGGCGGGGGCTTCGGAGATGCAGACCAGACAGATGATTTTTTGGTGCCTGCCTATACCCCACAGTATGGTGCAGTTACACCAGGTGACCAATAGATGTCCACGTGGCACATAGCATGGTGCACTTACACCAGGTGACCAATATAGGTCCTTGTGACACATAGCATGGTGCAGTTACAACCATGTGACCAATAGATGTCCCTATACCACACAGTATGGTGCAGTTACACCAGGTGACCAATAGATGGCCCTGTGGCACATATTATGGTGCAGTTACACCAAGTGACCAACAGATTTCCCTGTGGCACATAGCATGGTGCACTTATGCCAGGTGACCAATATGTGTCCCTGTGGCACATAGCATCGTGCAGTTACACCAAGATAACAATAGATGCTTCTATGGCACAAAGCATGGTGCAGTTACACCAGGTGACCAATAGATGTCCCTGTGGCACATAGCATGGTTCAGTTACCCAAGGTGACCAATAGATGTCCCTGTGGCACATAGCATGATGCAGTTACAATCAGGTGACCAATAGATGACCCTGTAGCACATAACATGGTGCAGTTACACCATATGACCAATAACAGTCCCTGTGGCACATATCATGGTGCAGTTATACCAAGTGACCAATAGATGTCCCTGTGTCACATGCCATAGTGCACTTACACCAGGTAACTAATAGACGTCCCTGTGGCACAAATCATGGTGCACTTACAACAAATGACCAATAATAGTCCCTGTGGCACATAGCATGGTGTAGTTACAACCAAGTGACCAATATATGACCCTGTAGCACATAATCTGGTGCAGTTACATGAGTTGACCACTAGATGTCCCTATGACACACAGCATGGTACAGCTACACCAAGTGACCAATAGATGTCCCTGTGGCACATATCAAGGTGCATTTACATCAGGCGACCAATAGATGTACCAATGGCTCAAAGCTTGGTGCAGTTACACCAAGTGATCAATAGATGTCCATGTGACACATAGCATGGTGCACATACACCAGGTGACCAATAGATGCCCCTGTGGCCCATAGAATTGTGCAGTTATACCAGTTGAGCAATTGGTGTCCCTATGGCACATAGCGTGGTGCAGTTACACAGTATTACCAATAGATGTCCCTGTGGCACATAACATTGGGCAATTACACCAGATGATCAATAGATGTCCCTGTGGCACATAAGATGTTGCACTTACACCAGGAGACCAATAGATGTGCCTGTGGCACATAGCATGGTGCACTTATACCAGTTGACCAATAGATGTCCCTGTGGAACATAGCATGGTGCAGATACACCAGGTGACCAATAAATGTCCCTATGGCACATAGCATGGTGTAGTAATGCCAAGTGACCAACAGATGTCCCGGTGGCACATAGCATATTGCAGTTACATATGCTGTCCACTAATTAAAGTGGGCACCTTCCACCAGTCCAAACAACCCGTATTGAAGATTAGGTTAAGACAACCTTTAATGAAAGTGATCCTAGTGGTAGCTATGGAGAGCAGCTTTCAGGCTAAGTCTTGAAGGAATGTAAAGCAGCTTGTTTTACCAGTATATAACCTCCTGAATGACCAAATGAAAGGAGAACCACACCAGGTGTATATAAAATATATGTATTTATTACTAAACACTCTCTACTAACCTCTTTATGAGATTAGAGAACAAAGCACACAATATTAAATCACTAGAACGGCAGTAAATAGCACAATACACAATGGACTCCAGGGGGAGACCAAACCATATACTAAGAAAGTGGTATAAGAACCACGACCTGACTAGACAGTGCCTAGAGCACGTAGAATCGCTGGGACCCCAAGGAACCACCCAAGGTAGTGACAAAGGGGACCCACGGAGGACGGGTGCAGTGTGTGAACACAGACACGAGTTCCGTAAAACTCTATGGGAAAGTCGCGGTTGGAATTTTAAAGATTAAGGACACTTAGGAGAGGACTTCAAGCAAACCCAGCTAAACATAGAAGGTAATAAGGAAAGCACCCTTGTGAGTACCGAGGTACCCGTGTTACCTATCCCAGAGGAGCCGGGTGCATAGGGGTCAAGTGGTGTCGGAAACCCTCGTCGTTTTCAATGGCGTGATGCAAGAAAGTACTGCTGCCGTGGAGAAGAAAAGTGTCCGGTGTGATCCAAGCCTGGATCGGAGATGAGAAGAACCTGAAAGCAGAGGGGACAAAGTCTGGGTCACTTCACGTGACCAGGAGTGGAGCAATCGAATGCCCACCGATGTCGGGTGCTTCAGGTGCGTAGAGGGGCAGCTTGACTCTGCAGCCACGGGGACCAGGAGATGTCGATGATGACCACAGTCCGGATCCGAGCTGTCCCACAAAGGATGTCGAGTGCTGGGGGGTCAGTGTCCGGATTGAACACCAAAAGCCTTGGCAGCTGCAACCCACGGGGTCAGAGGAAATATGCTTCTGTAAGGACCAGCAAGGTCCTGGGGACTCCCCAAGCGATGGAGAGTAAGGGCACGTCTGGAGCAACCAGAGAAGCCCACTGAAAGTTAAAGTTGCCTTCTCAGGGACCCACAGGCCAACGGACCAGGGATCGCGAAGGGACCTCGAGCTGAATCACTAAATACCAGCCCACGGAACACTCGTGGAGGGTAGGCCGGAATTCTTCGGTGGAATTACTGCTTGGGGTCAGGACTACAAGTAGTCCAAAGCACAGCTTCAGATGTTGCCGAAAAACATATGCTGCTGCAAATGTACACGGTGCCCAGGGGTACGGGTTTCACGGTCCCCACGAGGGATACGGGCCTCAGAATTGCTGAGAGCGCAGATCGACCTCGGAGACCCCGGGAACCCACCTCCTGTGTTGCAGAACTCTTCGGAGACCTTCAGGAGCTTCATAGATGCAAAACGGTCAGATGCGTTTTGGTGCCTGCTCAGCAGGGGAGTAACTCCTTTACTCCAAGGGAGATTCTTCAGTTGTCCAGCAAAGCGTAGATCATCGAAGGATACTTGGGTTCTGTAGCAGAGTTTAGTCCAGGTAATATCTAAAGTCCTGTAGTCAGGGGTTCCTACTTTATACCCAAGGAAGGGGTGGGACAAACTCTGGGGACCCACCTAGGGGAGGGTCAGGACAGAGGGGTGGCTACACCCAGGTCCTTTGTCCAGTTTTATGCCAAAGCAGGAGCAAATGGCTCCTGCAACCGGTTTGAGCTGGACTATGCACAGGGACACCAAATGTGCCCCCAGTGTAGACATCAAAGCACTCTGAGAGTGCACCCACCCAGCCCCAATACACTAAAGCCTGTCTGGGAGGTGGTCACACCTCCCTGTGACAGGAAACCTATTGTCAAGCCTTCCCCTGCCGGAGTTTCGTCCAGCAGCAGGAGGGCAGACTTGTGTCTGTGGCTGGCAGCATCCATTTTGTGATGCCAGGGTCAAGAAAGCTGGTACCGGGTGTACCGGTGCCCCATAGTAGTGATACTACAAGGGAGGAATCATACCTCCCACACCAGTTACTGGTGTGGATGTATGATTGCAAGGTGTTTGACACCAATAACGACATGTTTCCAAGCAGCCGTTTTAAAGTTAGCATTTACCGCGAGATTATAATGCACTTAAATATATATGGTTGGCTGCATCACAGACAACCCCGGAATATAGGTTCCGAAGGCTGCAGAGGGGCTCTGCTCATGCATGGGCACATGCTGCAGCCCCTGGGAGGCCTCTGGGGTACCTATGCCCTGGGTACATAGTATACTATATACTAGGGACTTATAAGGGTACCCCAGAATCCAATCTGGAGTGTACCTAAAGTACATGCAATCAATTTAGAGGAGAAAGCAGCTAAACTGGGGTCCTGAATAGCAGGATCCCAGTCAGACTAGGTCAAAAACAGTGAAACATCAGCAAAAAGTGGGGGTAACTATAAGAAGCAGATCCTACTCTCCTACAGAATGGTGGACTTATACCAGTTGACCAATAGATGTCCCTGTGGCATATAGCATCGTGCAGTTACGCCAGTTGACCAACAGCTGTCTGTGTGGCACATAGAATGGTGCAGTTACACCAGGATAACAGTAGATGTCTGTTAGAAATGGGGGTCTCTAGTTGGCAGAGGTAGGTACCTTTGCCCAAATAGGGACCCTTGCTTCTAGTCAGGGTAAGGGGGATACACTACTAAAATAACCCCTGCTCACCCCCTTGGTAGCTTGGCACGAGCAGGCAGTCTTATCTCAGAGGCAATGTGTAAAGCATTTGTGAACACATACAGTAATACAGTGACAACACTACAGATGGACACCACACAAGTTGTATATAAAAATAGGTACTCTTTATATAGACTTAACAAGACCAGAACGACAAAAATCCACAATACAATAGAATTATGACTGTCAAAAAGGTAGAAAATAGTTCAGTTCAAGTGCAGGTGATAAATGCGACACTCTACGTTCAATGTACCTTTGGGTATCGCGATACTAACAAAAGAGTTGCAGGGAAGGAGATGCGTTGGTTCCTTACACGCAAGAACGGTGATGCGTCAGTTCCCTACTGCTGCGTAGGGGACGGCGATGCGTCGGTTCCTTACCGGAGAGGAGGTGATGTATCGGTTCTTCACTGCGTGGGGAGGTGATGCGTCGGTTTCTTACTGCGCTTCTGTGGCGATGCGACCAGCAGCGCCTCGATGCGATGACGACCCGGTGCAATAAAACAAAATGGCATCTTCCTCTCAATGCGACAATAAAGGGGGCGATGCGTGCACCCCCCGATGGCGGCTCGGTGAATCTTCTGAGCTGCGACAGGCCCTGCGACACGCTTCCCCGGGGATGCGACGGAGTCTGTTGCGACGGCGACACTCTTCTCCGGTGATGCGAGGCGCTTCGGTGATGCGATGGCGACAGCGGCGCCAAGCTTTCTCAGAGATGCGACGACAACTGCTGCGGCGGCGACACGCTTCTTCTTCGTGAGTCGCACTTTCAGCTCCCAGCGACACGCAGTCTCTCAGAAGGCCCAAAACAACAGCAGGCACTTCAAATTCCCAGCAAGGGAATTCAGGGGAGCTGGTTGGTGAAGTCTTATATCCCTGAGACTTCAGCAGGAGACAAGCTCAATCTTCTGTTTCTCTGGTTCCTCTCCTCAGCAAAGGTTGTTCTTGTTTCCCAGAAGTGATCTAAAATCTTGGGGTCTGGGCCCCAGTATTTATACCCATAAATCCTTTGTCCTCTTTAGGCAGAGGGTCCTGTACCTAGTCCAAACCAGATCTGGGTGCATTCTGCCAGTGCACACCCTCTTCCTTTGTCAGTGTGGGCCAGGGACATCAGACGCACCACAGGAGGTGGAGCCAGCATTGTGGAAGGCAGGCACAGCCCTATTCAGGCCCAGGTGCTACTCCTCCCACCACTCCTCATGCAAATAGGTCTATTCAGCCCTGTGCTGACAGGTAGCCTTGCAATAGTGAAAAACAAAATTGGCTGTAATTCACTATCAGGACATGCCACATACACCAGGGCATGTCCTACCTTACACATACAATGCACCATGCCCTACCTTAGGGGTGACTAATATGCAGGAAAGGGAAGGTTTGGGGACTGGTAAGTGGGTGCACTTACCAAGTTGACATGGCAGTACCAGACTGCACACAGGCTCTGCAATGGCAGGCCTGAGACACACTTTACAAGGTGCTCCTGTGGGTGGCACAACCAGTGCTGCAAGCCCACCAGCAGCATTTGATTCACAGGCCCTGGGCACAAACAGTGCACGGTACTAGGGTCTGACAGTGAATCAAATAGGCCAAACATGGAGTCACTAATCTAGAGTCCCAACATTTTCATACCTGGGGATGTTATTTTGTAATAACGGTACATGGAAATCACATATTGAATTATGCAAAATGACATTTTTAAAAACGACTGAGGGAAGATTTAGATTTGCGGCAAAATTAGGGAACATACCGATATGAGAAATTTTAACCTTGTATAGGAGTAAGTGTGTCCCAGCAGTTAATTATGGAGCCGCAATATGGGGGAGAACAAATACGACAATCCTACAAACTGATGAAAACAAGTTTTTAAAAAGATTATTGGCTGTTCCCAGTGCAACTGAAAACATCATTGTTCATAAAGAACTGTCCGTCCCATATATAAATGATGCTATTAATATGGCTGGTCTTACCCTCTGGCATGGCATATGGATGAAGGAAGAAACACAATTTTCTAAGGATTTAATTATAGACTGTCTAGCTCTAGAACATAGTATGAAAATACCATGGCTAGGGCAAATTTTTAATCTTTTGATAAAATGCAAAGTAAATACAGATAACCCCCTATGTATACAGGAATATAGTAAAAGTGAACTGAAATTAAGATATATAACCACTGCAGACTACGAAAGGGTGGCTAACAAAAAACAGACTGTGGTAGCTTATTGTGAACGTCCATACATGAGGGGTACCCAGTTATACCTAATTTTGGTTCGGAATATTCAGCACAGATTTTACCTCACCAGGTTAAGGATGGGCACCTTACATTATCTAATTGCATTTCCAAGTACAGAGAAATGGCAACGAATATTGCCACCCTGCCCGTGTGATGGTAAAACCTTACAGTCCACCTTGCATTTTATCCTTTTTTGTCCTTTTTATATGGGTATCCGGAAAACCTTTTTAAAACCGCTCGTTTTAAAAAATAGGCTTTTTAACTATAAGGATGCGTTTAACTTTATATGTAGTCTGGACACTATGAAAATCATCGGCTCAGTTATTCGCTTCATACAACAATCGATTAGAAAAAGAAAAGACTACGCCTTTTTGGAAGCATTGCTGTATGAAAAAGAAGACGCATAACATTATTTCTTTTAAATTGTACCTTTCTGCACTTGCACTTTATCGTATGAATTGTGGTAGCCTGTATTTTTTTTTAAAAACCTCGGAAGATAATGTACTTACTACTTTATCATGTTATCCTCCCCATAAAGCCCAAATTTGTAAATATCATTTTTAGTATTAACCCCTTGTATGCTCACGACGGCTCCCAGCCATCATGCGTTACGGTGGGCCGGGAGCCGTCAGGATTCCCGCCCGCTAATGCAAACCCCCGCGCAGCGCGAAAATTCGCTGCGCACGCAAGGGGTTAAGTATTGCTTATGACAAATTGTAAGAAAGTACTTTTTAGATACATGTGTATTAGTATGCTTTTATGGTGTTTGTTTCATTGTCACCGAATAAAGCTGTTTTGATTTGAGTCACTAATCCATACATTAATTTATCATAGGGAGCACTTGCACTTTGGCACTGATTAGCAGTGGCAAATTGCCCAAAGCATCTAAACCAGCAAAAACATGTCAGCAACAGTGGAGGCATAGTGAAAAAATGGAAGGGAGACCCACGCCAAGGATGCCAGGTCTAACAATGTCTCTATGGCACAAAGCATTGTGCAGTTATACCAGGTGACCAATAGCTGTCTCATTGGCACATAGCATGGTGCACTTATACCAGTTGACCAATAGATGTCACTATAGCACATAGCAAGGTGCAGTTGCTCCAGGTGACCAATAGATGTCCCTATGGCACACAGCATGGTCAACTTACACCAGGTGACCAAATGATGTCGCTATACCCCATAGTATGGTGCAGTTACACCAGGTGACCAAAATAGGTCCTTGCGGCACATAGCATGGTGCAGTTACAACCATGTGACCAATAGATGTCCCTATGGCACACAGCATGGTCAACTTACACCAGATGACCAAAAGATGTCCCTATACGACACAGTATGGTGCAGTTACACCAGGTGACGAATAGATGGCCCTATGGCACATATCGTGGTACAGTTACTCCAGGTGACCAATAGATGTCTGTGTGGCTATCAGCATGGTGCATTTGCACCAGTTGACTATTAGATGTCCGTATAGCACATAGCAAGGAGCAGTTACACCAGATGACCCATAGATGTCCCCGTGGCACATAGCATAGTGCACTTACACCAGGTGACCAATAAATGTCCCTGTGGCACAAAGCATGGTGCAGTTACACCAGATGACCAATAGGTGTCCCTGTGGCTATCAGAATGGCTACCTTACACGAGGTGAGCAATAGGTGTCCCTATGGCACATTGCATGGTGCTGTTACACCAGGAGACCAATAGAAGTGCCTGTGGCACATAGCATGGTGTCTTACACCAGGTGACCAATATAGGTCCTTGTGGCACATAGCATGCTTGCAGTTACAACCATGTGACCATTAGACGTCCCTATGGCAGATAGCATGCTGCAGTTACACCAGTTGACCAGTCCCTATGGCACATAGCAAGGTGCAGTTGCTTCAGGTGACCAATATATGTCCCTATGGCTCATAGCATGGTCTACTTACACCAGGTGACCAAATGATGCATCTATATCCCACAGTATGGTGCAGTTACACCAGGTGACCAATAGATGTCCACATGGCACATAGCATGGTGCAGTTACACCAGGTGGCCAATATAGGTCCTTGTGGCACATAGCATGGTGCAGTTACAACCATGTGACCAATAGATGTCCCTATGGCACTGTAGGAGAGTAGGATCTGCTTCTTATGGTCACCCCCACTTTTTGCTGATGTTTCACTGTTTTTCGACTTTAGTCTGGCTGGGGCCCTGCTATGCAGGACCCCAGCCTAGCTGCTTCCTCTCTAAAAGTGATTCCATGTACCTTAGGTACACTTAAGATTGGATTCTGGGGTGCCCTTGTAAGTCCCTAGTATATGGTATACTATGTACCCAGGGCATAGGTACCCCAGAGGCCTACCAGGGGCTGCAGCATGTATTATGCCACCCCTGGGAAGCCCTCCAAAATGACACCACAGGACTGCTACAGCAGCCTGAGTGAGGTGGTGCATGCACCCCTTACTGAGATATAGGTTCACTATATCTCACCCTATCACTGCACATATAAACCCATCAGTCACCCCTATGGCAGGCCTTATCAATCCTGAAGGCAAGGTGCCTGGTTTTATGTGAGTGGGTGCCCATGCATGAGCAGAGCCCCTCTGCAGCCTTTGGAATCTATCCTCCAGGGTTGTCTGTGAGTGCAGCCTGACCATATACTCTTAAGTTCATTATATCTCAACTGTAAATGCTAACTTTAGGATGGCTGCACGGAAACATGTCGTGTTTGGTGTCAAACACCTTGGAATCATACCCCACACCAGTACCTGGTGTGGGAGTATGATCCCACCCTTCTAGAGGGAGAGACATGACAGCACCGGTATACCCGGTACCAGCTAAACAGAGCCCTGGCATCACAAAATGGATGCTGCAGCCACAGACACGAGTCTGGCCTCCTACTGCTGACCGAAACTCCGGCAGGGGAGGCCTGGACAATAGGTTTCCTGTCACAGGGAGGTGTTACCACCTCCCAGACAGGCTTTAGTGTATTGGGGCTGGGTGGGAGCACTCTCGGACTGCTTTGAAATCCTGCACTGGGGGCACATTTAGTGTCCCTGTGCATACCCCAGTTTAAACCGGTTGCAGGGGCTGCCAGCCCCTGCTCTGGCGTGAAACTGGACAAAGGAAATGGGTGTAGCCACCCCTCTTTCCAAACCCTCCCATAGGTGGGTCCCCTGAGATAGTCCAACCCCTTCCTTGGGTATAAGAAAGGAACCCCTGGCAACAGGACTTTAGATATCCCTGGACGAAACTCTGAAACTGAATCCTGGACCTTCGACGATCTGTTAAACGCCAGATGACTGAAGAATCTCCCTTGGAGTAAAGGAGTTACTCCCCTGCTTGGCAGGCACCAAAGACGCATCTGTCCGGTCTGCATCTCCGAAGCTCCCGCCGGATGCCGATGACCCTGCAACCCAGGAGGTGGGTTCCCAGACTTTCCAGAGGCTGACCCGAGTCCCCAGCAAAGCCGAGACCCGTAGCCCTCGTGGGTACCGTGGAACCGGAACCCCTGGACACCGTGCACATTTGCAAGTGCATAAGCTTCTGGTCAATCCTAGAGGCTGTGCTTTGGGTTATTTATAGCCCTGACCCCGAGCAGTGAATCCACCGAAGATTGCCAGCCTGGCCACTCCAAGTGACCCGTGGGCCGCCATTTCGTGATTCCGCTCAAGGTCCCTTCGCGATTCCTTGTCCATCGAATTGTGGGACTCTCAGAAGGACATCTTTGATTTCAATGGGCCCCCCTGGTTGCTCCAGGCCTGCCCTGACTCTCCCTCGGGGAGTCCCTCAGACCTTGCTGGTCCGCTCCGAAGCCATTGTTCCCTTTCTGCGTGGGTTGCTGTTACCAAGGCTTGTTGGGTCCAATCTGGGCACCGACACCGCAGTCAGCTACTACCTTTGTGGGACAGCTCGATTCCAGCTCCTGGTCGTCGTGGACACCTCCTGGTCCTCGTGGCTGCAGAGACAATCTTCACCTCTTCGAACTTGAAGCAGCCGACATCGGTGGGCATTCGACTATCGTGCCCCTGGTCACTGGCTAGTGACCGAGACTGTCCCCTCTGCTTTCAGGTTCTTCTCATCCTCGATCCAGGCTTGGATCTCTTCGGACACTTCGCAGCTTCTCGGCAGCAGCACTTTTCAGCCAGTTGGCATTGAAAACAACGGCGTGGCCCGACACCATTTGACACCTGTGAACCCGGCTTCGCTGGGTGAGGTAACACGAGTACTACGGTGCTCCCGTGGGTGTTGGCCCTAGAACCCTCTAAGTCCAAAAGGGTTTGTTCCTAGTCCACACCGAAGTGTCCCTAAACTTTAAAACTCTAACCGCGACTTAACCCATAGACGCTAACGGAGCTCGCGGCTGTGTTCACACCCTGCACACGCCCCCGTGGGTCCCCTGTGTCACTACCTTGGGTGGTTCCTTGGGGTCCCAGCGATTCTACAGGCTCTAGGCCTTGTGTCTAGTCAAGTCGTGGTTCTTATACCACTTTCTTCATATATGGTTTGGTACGCCCCTAGGGCTAATCGTATATTGTGCTAATTTACTGTGTTAATTGACTTGTAACTTGTGTATTTCGACCTCTAGCCTCATAAAGAGACTAGTGGGTAGTGTTTAGTAATAAATACATATATTTTATATATATATACCTGGTGTGGTTCTCCTTTCATTTGGTCATTCAGGAGATTATAGACTGGTAAAACAAACAGCTTAACAATCCTTCAAGACTTAGCTTGAAGGCTGCTCTCCAAAGGTACCACTAGGATAGGTTTCAATAAAGGTTGTCTTTAAACCTATCATCAATAAAGGTCGTTTGGACTGGTGCAAGGTGCCCACTATAACTAGTGGACAGCATATGCCAGGCCAACTTCTCACATTGGTGTGCAGCGGTTGGATTCAAGCTTGCCTTTGTTTTACCAGATAATCTCAAGTGAGTGACTAACTGAAAACCACTAAAAGGTACCTGAGGTACATATAATTCAAGCTTAAGGTTACAGTAAGTTCTACTGAACTTAGAGATGTGTGTCAAGGGCTTAGCACACCCTTTCTACAACTCGAGAGTTTAGTAGGCCACACTAGAGTAGATAGTGCAGAAACCACACCTCACTAGTGATGTCTTCAAAGCCAGGAGCCAGCGGGTCCCTGCCAGAAGCCCAGGGGCTTCTACCCTCCAAGTATGACAACCTCCCATTCTTGGAATTGAGAGCATTGTGTAGTACTAGGAAATTGAAGACAGGAAAAAGTGCAAACACGCAACACCTCATAGAGGTACTGCTGTTAGATGATCTCAGAAAAGCCTCAGGGTCTGATGGGGTAGGCAGAGAGGGTGGAGCAGCAAATGAGGAAGGGCCAAGGGGTGAAGAATCCCATGACCTGACCTCTGAAGCTGGCCAGGAAGATGACAATGATCTTACCCTGGAGAATCCAGCTCCTCCTGCAGATGAGGATCAGAATGGCCCCCTCTTTGTCCCACCAGGAAGAGTTGAGAGTGGGCCTAGAAGGTCAAGGTCTCTTCTCAGGAGTCTAACCATTCTGACACCTCAATAGGGACCTCTGTTTCCTCTCATAAGAGGGAATCCTCGCATGAAAGGAAAGAGACTGCTCAAGTATGAAGAAGCTCAGCTTAGAATCAGAAGAGAGCAGGTGACTTTAGATAGGGAGTCCCTAGAGCTTCAAAGAACAAGAAGAAAGTTGGGACTAGAGTCCCATGGTGGCAACAACTTCCCCAGTGGTAGGGAAAGGTCTCATGACCATAGAAACCTAAGCAAGATTGTCCCTCCCTACCAGAGTGGGGAAGACATCCACAAATGGATTACTGCACTGGAAAGTGCCTGATAAGTTCAGAGGGTCCCCCAGGAGCAGTGGGCAGCAATCTTGTGGCTCTCCTTTGCAGACAAAGGTAGAGACAAGCTCCTCACTGTAAGAGAAGAGGATGCTGATGATTACCAGGTCCTGAAGAGTGCACTGATAGATGGGTTTGGCCTAACCACTGAACAATACAGGTTAAAGTTCAGAGATACCCAAAAGGCACAGACACAGGACTGGGTGGACTTTGTAGATTGTGCTACTAAGGCTCTGGAGGTCTGGTTGCTTGGCAGCAAGGTGTGTGATTTCAAAGGATTGTACAACTTAATTATGAGGGAGCAGATCCTTAATAATTGTCAAAATCAACTGTTGCATCAGTACCTGGTGGACTCTGATCTGACCTCTCCCCAAGAATTGGGAAAGTAGGCAGACAAATGGGTCAGAACCAGGGTGAAGCAGAAGGTTCAGAACCAAAGTGGTGACCCCAAGAAGCAAGATCTTCATCTGGGGGGGGGGGGGGGAATCCCAATCTAACAAAGGTAAAGGTCAGAAGAAACCATGGTGTAAAATCTGTAAGCAGAAAACCCATTGGTACAAGTGACTGTACAAAGTCCAAAGACTCAACTCCAGCCACCATTGCCCCTAAGGCAACTGTTCCCCCTAGTGCAGCTACAAATGGTGGTGTCCCAAGTAAGGGTGTTGTAGGGTTAACCCTGGGATCTGAGGTGGGCTCTGGCCTAGTCAGAGTGCCAACTCAGGCTATGCTGATCTGTGATGGAGGCATGGATATGGCCTCCTTATTTGTAAGTCCCAGTAATCTGGGCAAATACAGACAGCAGCCTTTAATCAATGGAAGAGAGGCTTTGGCATTCAGGGACACAGGAGCAAGTGTCACAATGGTGACAAAAGATCTTGTGGCTTCCTGAGCAGATTATACTTGGTGAGATGTACCAAGTAACCAATGCTAGCAATGTCAGGACAGACCATTCCTTGGCAGTTGTTAATTTCTCCTGGGGAGGGGCAACAGGCCTCAAGAAAGTTGTGGTAAGTGCAGACCTCCCTGTTGAATGCTTGCTTGGCAATGATCTAGAAACTTCAGCTTGGGCAGAAGTGGAGCTCAGGACCCATGCAGAAATGCTGGGGATTCCTGCACATGTTTTTGCTGTGACCAGGTCACAAGCCAAAATGTCAAACACTGAACAGGCCCTGGATTCTGGAATAATGGACCAGGTGCCTCCTAAGAGGAGGAGCAGCAGGGTAAAGGCAGTGCCTTCCCCCCTGACTCAGAGTACAGATCAGTCTCCTGAGGGAGATGATCTTAGTCCTGAAGGAGGAACTGTCCCAAAGGAGCTTGAACCTGATCAGGTTGAGTTCTTGGGGACAGAGGCCCTTCCAGGGCAGATCTGAGCCAGGAGCAGCTGAGCTGCCCCTGTCTTGAACCCCTCAGACAGCAGGCTGCTGCTGAGGCTGCTGGGAATGCTAGTGGATCCCATAGAGTCTATTGGTATGATGGATTCCTATATCAGGAGGTTGGTAATACCTCTGAAGTTTAGGGGCTTCCTATTAACTAACACTAGCCCATGATATTCCCCTAGCAGGTCACCTGGGCCAAAACAAGACCTGGGACAGGATTGTCCCTCACTTTCATTGGCCCACCATGTCTGAAGACACCAAGGAGTTTTGTCGCTCCTGTGTAACCTGTCAAGCCAGTGGGAAGGCAGGTGGAACCACAAAGGCCCCCCTGATACCGCTACCTGTGGTGGGGGTTCCCTTTGAAAGAGTGGGGATTGACATAGTTGGTCCTATGGATCCTCAGACAGCCTCTGGGCACAGATTTATCCTGGTGTTGGTGGACCATGCCACTAGGTACCCAGAAGCTATTCCACTTAGGACCACCACAGCTCCTGTGGTGGCCAGGGCCCTCTTGGGAGTATTCTCAAGGGTGGGTTTTCCTAAGGAGGTAGTATCAGACAGGGGGGCAAACGTCATGTCTGGTTACTTAACTGCAATGTGGAAGGAGTGTGGAGTGAATTATAAATTCACCACACCCTATCACCCCCAATGCAATGGTTTAGTTGAGAGATTCAACAAAACCTTGAAGGGCATGATCAAAGGTCTCCCAGAGAAGCTTAGGCGGAAATGGGACGTCCTTTTGCCCTGCCTTTTATTTGCCTACAGGGAGGTGCCTCAAAAGGGGGTTGGTTACAGCCCTTTTGAACTTTTGTTTGGCCATCCTGTTAGGGGCCCATTGTGTCTGGTGAAGGAGGGATGGGAGTTACCTCTCAAACCCCCTAAACAGGACATAGTGGACTATGTACTTGGTCTCCGCTCCAGGATGGCAGAGTATATGAAAAAGGCAACTAAAAACCTTGAGGCTAGCCAGGAATTACAAAAGACCTGGCATGACCAAAAGACTGTGCTGACTGTGTACCAGCCAGGACAGAAGGTATGGGTGTTGGAGCCAGTGGCCCCAGCAGCTCTTCAAGATAAGTGGAGTGCCCCCATACAATTGTTGAACAGAAGGGAGAGGTTACCTACTTGGTAGAACTTGGAACTTCCAGGAGTCCCCACAGGGTACTTCATGTCAACAGATTGAAACCATATGTCGACAGGGCAGACATGGGCTTGCTCATGGCTACTGATGAGGGAAAGGAGGAAGAGAGTGATCCACTCCCTGACCTGCTCTCTCAGAACCCTGATGATGGATCAGTAGATGGTGTAGCCTTGGCAGGCAGCCTCAATATCCAGCAACAAACTGACTGCAGAAAAGTTCTCAGCCAGTTCAGGCATATGTTCTCCCTGACACCTAGTCAGACTACCTGGTGCACTCATGAAGTGGACACTGGGGACAGTCTGCCTGTCAAGAATACAATCTACAGGCAGCCTGATCAAGTCAGGGATTGTATCAGGACAGAGGTCCAAAAGATGTTGGATTTGGAAGTCATTGAACCCTCAGATAGCCCTTGGGCTAGTCCAGTAGTCTTGGTGCCCAAACCTCACACCCAGGGTGGTAAGAGAGAGATGAGGTTTTATGTAGACTACAGGGGTCTCAATGCAGTCACTAGGACTGATGCCCATCCCATCCCAAGGGCAGATGAGCTTATAGATACTTTGGCCTCAGCCAAGTTTCTGAGCACATTTGACTTGACAGCTGGCTACTGGCAGATCAGACTAGCTGATGATGCAAAGCCAAAAACAGCATTTTCTACCCCTAGTGGGCATTATCAATTTGTGGTGATGCCCTTTGGTTTGAAGAATGCACCTGCCACTTTTCAGAGGTTGGTGAATACAGTCCTTACAGGTCTGGAAGCCTATAGTGCAGCATATCTTGATGATATTGCTGTCTTAGGCTCCACCTGGGAGGATCACCTGGTCCACCTCAGAAATGTTTTGGAGGCCCTGCAAAAAGCAGGCCTAACTATCAAGGCTACTAAGTGCCAGATAGGGCAGAGTCAGGTTGTATACCTGGGCCACCTTGTGGGTGGAGGCCAGGTTCAACCATTGCAGAGCAAAATCCAGACCATCATGGACTGGGTTGCTCCAACTACCCAGACTCAGGTGAGAGCCTTCTTAGGCCTGACTGGGTATTACAGAAGATTTGTCAAGGGGTATGGATCAATAGCGACACCCCTAAATGACTTAACCTCTAAGAGAATGCCAAAAAAGGTTCAGTGGACAGTCAGCTGTCAAAAGGCATTTGATGACCTGAAGCAGTCCATGTGCACTGCTCCCATTCTACAAAGTCCTGATTACTCCAAAAAGTTCATTGTCCAAACAGATGCATCCGAGTTGGGGGTAGGGGCTGTACTATCACAGTTGAATGATGAAGGTCAGGATCAGCCAGTAGCTTTTATTAGCAGAAGGCTGACCCCCAGAGAGAAACGTTGGTCAGCCATTGAGAGGGAGGCCTTTGCTGTGGTTTGGGCTCTGAAGAAGCTGAGGCCATACTTGTTTGGCACTCACTTCCTAGTTCAGACAGACCATAAGCCCCTCTTATGGCTAAAACAGATGAAGGGTAAAAACCCCAAACTTTTGAGGTGGTCCATTTCCCTACAAGGGATGGACTATACAGTGGAACATAGACCTGGGAGTAACCATGCCAATGCAGATGGACTCTCCAGATATTTCCACTTAGAACATGAAGACTCAACTGGTCAAGGTTAGTTTAATGTCCCTGCGTTGGGGGGGGGGGAGTTGTGTAGGAGAGTAGGATCTGCTTCTTATGGTTACCCCCACTTTTTGCCGATGTTTCACTATTTTTCAACGTTACTCTGGCTGGGGCCCTGCTATCCAGGACCCCAGCCTAGCTGCTTCCTCTCTAAAAGTTATTCCATGTACCTTAGGTACACTTCATATTGGATTCTGGGGTGCCCTTATAAGTCTCTAGTATATGGTATACTATGTACCCAGGGCATAGGTACCCCTAAGGCCTACCAGGGGCTGCAGCATGTATTATGCCACCCCTGGGAAGCCCTCCAAAATGACACCACAGGACTGCTACAGCAGCCTGAGTGAGGTGGTGCATGCCCCCCTTACTGAGATATATGGCAGGCCTTATCAATCCTGAAGGCAGGGTGCCTGGTTTTATGTGAGAGGGTGCCCATGCATGAGCAGAGCCCCTCTGCAGCCTTCGGAATCTATCCTCTGGGGTTGTCTGTGAGTGCAGCCTGACCATATACTCTTAAGTGCATTATATCTCAACGGTAAATGCTAACTTTGGGATGGCTGCACGGAAACATGTTGTGTTTGGTGTCAAACACCTTGGAATCATACCCCCACACCAGTACCTGGTGTGCGAGTATGATCCCACCCTTCTTGAGGGAGAGACATGACAGCACCGGTATACCCGGTACCAGCTAAACAGAGCCCTGGCATCACAAAATGGATGCTGCAGCCACAGACACAAGTCTGGCCTCCTACTGCTGACCGAAACTCCGGCAGGGGAGGCCTGGACAATAGGTGTCCTGTCACAGGGAGGTGTTACCACCTCCCAGACAGACTTTAGTGTATTGGGGCTGGGTGGGAGCACTCTCCGAGTGCTTTGAAGTCCTGCACTGGGGGCATATTTGGTGTCCCTGTGCATACCCCAGTTCAAACCGGTTGCAGGGGCTGCCAGCCCCTGCTCTGTCGTGAAACTGGACAAAGGAAATGGGTGTAGCCACCCCTCTTTCCAAACCCTCCCATAAGTGGGTCCCCTGAGTTAGTCCAACCCCCTCCTTGGGTATAAGAAAGGAACCCCTGGCAACAGGACTTTAGATATCCCTGGACGAAACTCTGAAACTGAATCCTGGACCTTCGACGATCTGTTAAACACCAGATGACTGAAGAATCTCCCTTGGAGTAAAGGAGTTACTCCCCTGCTTGGCAGGCACCAAAGACGCATCTGTCTGGTCTGCATCTCCGAAGCTCCTGCCAGATGCTGATGACCCTGCAACCCAGGAGGTGGGTTCTCAGACTTCCCAGAGGCTGACCTGAGTCCCCAGCAAAGCTGAGACCCGTAGCCCTCGTGGGTACCGTGGAACCAGAACCCCTGGACACCGTGCACATTTGCAAGTGCATAAGCTTCTGGTCAATCCTAGAGGCTGTGCTTTGGGTTATTTGTAGCCCTGACCCCATGCAGTGAATCCACTGAAGATTGCCGGCCTGGCCACTACGAGTGACCCGTGGGCCGCCATTTCGTGATTCCGCTCGAGGTCCCTTTGCGATCCCTTGTCCGTCGACTTGTGGGTCTCTCAGGAAGACATCTTTGATTTCAACAGGCCCCCCTGGTTGCTCCAGGCCTACCCTGACTCTGCCTTGCTTGGGGAGTCCCTCGGACCTCGCTAGTCCGCTCCGAAGCCATTGTTCCCTTTCTGCATGGGTTGCGGTTACCAAGGCTTGTTGGGTCCAATCCGAGCACCGACACCGCAGTCAGCTACTACCTTTGTGGGACAGCTCGATTCCAGCTCTTGGTTGTCGTAGACACCTCCTGGTCCTCGTGGCTGCAGAGACAATCTTCACCTCTTCGAACTTGAAGCACCCGACATCTGTGGGCATTCGACTATCGCGCCCCTGGTCACTGGCTAGTGACCTAGACTCTGTCCCCTCTTGTTTCAGGTTCTTCTCATCCTCAATCCAGGCTTGGATCTCTTCGGACACTTCGCAGCTTCTCGGCAGCAGCACTTTTCAGCCAGCGGCCATTGAAAACGACGGCGCGGCCCGACACCATTTGACACCTGTGCACCCGGCTTCCCTGGGTGAGATAACACGAGTACTACGGTGCTCCCATGGGTGTTGGCCCTAGAACCCTCTAAGTCCAAAAGGGTTTGTTCCTAGTCCACTCCGAAGTGTCCCTAAACTTTAAAATTCTATCCGCGACTTTCCCCATAGACGCTAACGGAGCGCGCGGCTGTGTTCACACACTGCACACGTCCCCCGTGGGTCCCCTGTGTCACTACCTTGGGTGGTACTTGGGGTCCCAGTGATTCTACAGGCTCTAGGCCTTGTGTCTAGTCAAGTTGTGGTTCTTATACCACATTCTTAATATATGGTTTGGTACGCCCCTAGGGATAATCGTATATTGTGCTAATTTACTGTGTTAATTGACTTGTAACTTGTGTATTTCGACCTCTAGCCTCATAAAGAGACTAGTGGGTAGTGTTTAGTAATAAATACATATATTTTATATATAGCTGGTGTGGTTCTCCTTTCATTTGGTCATTCATGAGATTATAGACTGGTAAAACAAACAGCTTAACACTCCTTCAAGACTTAGCCTGAAGGCTGCTCTCCAAAGGTACCACTAGGATAGCTTTCAATAAAGGTTGTCTTTAAACCTATCATCAATAAAGGTCGTTTGGACTGGTGCAAGGTGCCCACTATAACTAGTGGACAGCATATGCCAGGCCAAGCTCTCACAGGCACAGCATGGTGTAGTTACACCAGGTGACCAAAAGATGTCTCTATACTACACAGTATGGTGCAGCTACACCAGGTGACAAATAGATGTCCCTGTGGCACATAGCATGGTGAAGATACACCAGGTGACCAATAGATGCGCCTGTGGCACATAACATGGTGCACTTATACCAGGTGACTAATAGATGTCCCTGTGGCACATAGCATGGTGCACTTACACCAGGATATCAATAGTTGTCTCTATGGCACAAAGCATGGTGCAGTTACACCAGCTGACCAATATATGTCCCTGCGGCACATAGCATGGTACAGCTACACAAGGTGACCAATAATTGTCCCTATGGCACATAGCATGGTGTAGTAACACCAAGTGACTAATAGCTGTCCCGGTGTCACATATTATGTTGCACTTACAAGTGACCAATAGATGTCCCTGTGGCACATATCGTGGTGCAGTTATACCAAGTGACCAATAGATGTCCCTGTGTCACATACCATAGTGCACTTACACCAGGTGACAAATAGATACACTGTAGCACATAACATGGTGCAGTTACACCAGGTAACCAATAGACGTCCCTGTGGCACATATCATGGTGCACTTACAACAAGTGAGCAATAATAGTCCCTGTGGCACATAGCATGGTGCAGTTACACCATATGACCAATAATACTGCCTGTGGCACATAGCATGGTGCACTTACGTCAGGTTACTAATAGAGACGTTGTGGCACATAGCATGGTGTAGTTACAACCAAGTGACCAACAGATGACCCTGTAGCACATAATCTGGTGCAGTTACATGAGTTGACCACTAGATGTCCCTATGACACACAGCATGGCGCAGCTACACCAAGTGACCAATAGATGTCCCTGTGGCACATATCAAGGTGCATTTACATCAGGCGACCAATAGATGTACCAATGGCTCAAAGCTTGGTGCAGTTACACCAAGTGATCAATAGATGTCCATGTGACCCACAGCATGGTGCACATACACCAGGTGACCAATTGATGCCCCTGTGGCCCATAGCATTGTGCAGTTATACCAGTTGAGCAAGTGGGGTCCCTTTGGCACATAGCGTGGTGCAGTTACACAGTATTACCAATAGATGTCCCTGTGGCACATAGCATGGTGCAGTTATACCAGGTGACCAATAGATGTCCCTGTGGAACATAGCATGGTGCAGTTACACCAGTTGACCATTAGCTGTCTCTGTGGCACATAGCATGGTGCAGCTACACCAGGTGACCAATAAATGTCCCTATGGCACATAGCATGGTGTAGTAACGCCAAGTGACGAACAGATGTCCCGGTGGCACATAGCATATTGCAGTTACACCAAGTGACTAATAGATGTCCCTGTGGCAAATATCATGGTGCACTTACAAGTGACCAATAGATGTCCCTGTGGCACATATCGTGGTGCAGTTATACCAAGTGACCAATAGATGTCCCTGTGGCACATACCATAGTGCATTTACACCAGGTGACAAATAGATGACCCTGTAGCACATATCGTGCAGTTACACCAGGTAACCAATCGACGTCCCTGTGGCACATATCATGGTGCACTTACAATTGACCAATAGATGTCCCTGTGGCACATATTATGGTGCATTTACATTGGGTGACCAATAGATGTACCAATGACTCAAAGCTTGGTGCAGTTACACCAAGTGACTAATAGATGTCCCTGTGGCACAAAGCATGGTGCAGATACACCAGGTGACTAATAGATGTCCCTATGGCACATGGTATGGTGCAGATACACCAGGTGACTAATAGATGTCCCTGTGGCACATAGCATGCTGCACATACATTAGGTGACCAACAGATGCCCCTGTGGTACATAGGATGGTGCAGTTACACTAGATGACCAAAAGATGTCCCTGTGGCATTGTGCAGTTATAGCAGTTGAGCAATTGGTGCCCCTATGGCACATAGCATGGTGCAGTTACACCAGTTGACCAATAGCTGTCTGGCACATAGCATGGTGAAGTTACACAAGGTGACCAACAGATGTTCCAATGGCACATAGCTTGATGGAGTTACATGGTGCCGTTACACTAGGCTACCAATAGATGTTCCATTGGCACATAGCATGGTGCATTTACACCAGGTAACCAATAGATGTCCCTAAGGCACATAGCAAGATGCAGTTGCTCCAGGTGACCAATAGATGTCCCTATGGCACATAGCATGGTCTACTTACACCAGGTGACCAAATGATGTCCCTATACCCCACAGTATAGTGCAGTTACACCAGGTGACCAATAGTTGTCCACGTGGCAAATAGCATGGTGCACTTACTGCAGGTGACCAATATAGGTCCTTGTGGCACAAAGCATGGTGCAGTAACAACCATTTAGCCAAAAGATGTCCCTATACCACACCGTATGGTGCAGTTACACTAGGTGACCAATAGCTTTTTGTGTGGCTATCAGCATGGTGCAGTTGCACCAGTTGACTAATAGATGTCTGTTTGGCACATAGCAAGGTGCAGTTACACCAGATGACCCATAGATGTCCCTGTGGCACAGAGCATAGTGCAGTTACACCAGGTGACCAATAGATGTCCCTGTGGCACATATTATGGTGGAGTTACTCCAAGTGACCAACAGATTTCCCTGTGACACACAGCATGATGCACATACACCAGTTGACCAATAGATGTCCCTGTGGCATATAGCATCGTGCAGTTACACCAGTTGACCAACAGCTGTCTGTGTGGCACATAGAATGTTGCAGTTACACCAGGTGACCAATAAATGTTACTGTGGCACATAGCATAGAGCAGTTATACCAGGTGACCAATAGATGTCCCTATGGCACACAGCATGGTCAACTTACACCAGGTGAGCAAATGATGTCGCTATACCCCATAGTATGGTGCACTTACACCAGGTGACCAATATAGGTCCTTGTGGCACATAGCATGGTGCAGTTACAACCATGTGACCAATACACGTCCCTATGGCACATAGCATGGTGTAGTTACACCAGATGACCAAAAGATGTCCCTATACAACACAGTATGGTGCAGTTACACCAGGTGACGAATAGATGGCCCTATGGCACATCTCATGGTACAGTTAATCCAGGTGACCAATAGATGTCTGTGTGGCTATCAGCATGGTGCATTTGCACCAGTTCACTAATAGTATGGCACATAGCAAGGAGCAGTTACACCAGGTGACTAATAGATGTCCCTATGGCACATAGCATGGTGCACATACACCAGGTGACCAATAGATGTCCCTGTGGCACATATCATGGTGCACTTACATGTGGCCAATAGATGTCCCTGTGGCACAAAGATGGTGCACTTACACTAAGTGACCAATAAATGCCCCTGTGGCACATAGCATGGTGCACTTACACTCGGGGACCAATAGATGTCCCTGTGGCACATAGCATGGTGCATTTACACCAGGTGACCAATAGATGTCCCTTAAGCACAAAGCATGGTGCCGTTACACCAGGTGATCAATAGATGTCCCTGTGGCTATAAGAATGGTTCACTTATACGAGGTGAGCAATAGGGGCCCCTATGGCACATTGTATGGTGCAGTTACACCAGATGAAAAATAGATGGCCCTATAGCACATGACATGGTGCAGTTACACCAGGTGACCAATAAATGTCCCAGTGGTACATAGCATGGTGCACTGAGGTGACCAATAAATGCGCCTGTGGCATATAGCATGGTGACTTACACCAGGTGACCAATAGATGTCCCTGTGGCACATAGCATTGTGCAGTTATACCAGTTGACCAATAGATGTCTCATTGGCACATAGCATGTTGCACTTACACCACAAGACCAATAAATGTACCTGTGGCACATAGCATGGTGCAGATAAACCAGGTGACGAATAGATGTGCCTGTGGCACATAGCATAGTCCACTTATACCAGTTGACCAATATATGTGCCTGTGGCACATAGCATGGTGCAGTTACATCAGGGTAACAATAGATGTCTCTATGGCACAAAGCATGGTGCAGTTACACCAGGTGACTAATAGATGTCCCTGTAGCACATAATATGGTGCAGTTATACCAAGTGACCAATAGATGTGCCTGTGGCACATATCATGGTGCATTTACATCAGGCGACCAATAAATGTACCAATGGCTCAAAGCTTGGTGCAGTTACACCAAGTGATCAATAGATGTCCATGTGGCACAAAGCATGGTGCAGATACACCAGGTGACTAATAGATGTCCCTGTGGTACATAGGGTGCAGTTACACTAGATGACCAAAAGATGTCCCTGCGGCATTGTGCAGTTATACCAGTTGAGCAATTGGTGTCCCTATGGCACATAGCATGGTGCAGTTACACAGTATTACCAATAGTTGTCCCTGTGGCACATAGCATTGGGCAATTACACCAGATGATCAATAGATGTCCCTGTGGCACATAGCATGGTGCAGATAAACCAAGTGACGAATAGATGGGCCTGTGGCACATAGCATGGCGCACTTATACCAGTTGACCAATATATGTGCCTGTGGCACATAGCATGGTGCAGTTACACCAGGATAACAATAGATGTCTCTATGGCACAAAGCATGGTGCAGTTACACCAGGTGACCAATAGATGTCCCTGTGGTGCATATCATAGTGTACTTACACCAGGTGACCAATAGATGTCCCTGTGGCACATAGCATGCTGCAGTTACACCAGGTGACCAATAAATGCCCCTGTGGCACACAGCAAGGTACAGTTGCTCCAGGTGACCAATAATACTCCGTGGCACATAGCATGGTGCACTTACATCAGATTACCAATAGAGGTCCTTGTGGCACATAGCATGGAGCAGTTACAATCAGGTGACCAATAGTTGACCCTGTAGCACATACCATGGTGCAGTTACACCATATGACCAACATTAGTCCCTGTGGCACATAGCATGGTGCGGTTACACCAAGTGACCAATAGATGTCCCTATGGCACAAAGCATGGTGCAGTTACACCAAGTGACCAATAGAGGTCCCTGTGGCACATATCATGGTGCACTTACAAGTGACCAATAGATGTCCCTGTGGCACATATCATGGCGCAGTTATACCAAGTGACTAATAGATGTCACTGTGGCGCATAGCATTGTGCACTTACACCAGGTGGCCAAATGATGTCCCTATACCACACAGTATGGTGCAGTTACACCAGGTGACGAATAGATGGCCCTATGGCACATATCATGGTGCAGTTACTCCAGGTGACCAATAGATGTCTGTGCGGCTATCAGCATGGTGTATGTGCACCAGTTGACTAATAGATGTCCGTATGGCACATAGTAAGGTGCAGTTACACCAGATGACCCATAGATGTCCCTGTGGCACATAGCATAGTGCACTTACACCAGGTGACCAATAGATGTCCCTGTGGCACATATTATGGTGCAGTTACACCAAGTGGCCAACAGATTTCCCTGTGACCCATAGCATGGTGCAGATACACCAGGTTACCAATAGATGTCCCTAAGGCACATAGCATGGTGCACATACACCAGGTGACCAATAGATGTGCCTGAGGCACATAGCATGGTGCAGTTACACCAGGATAACAATAGATGTCGCTATGGCACAAAGCATAGTGCAGTTACACCAGGTGACCAATATATGTCCCAGTGGCTAACCGTATGGTGCACTTACACCAGGATACCAATAGATATCCCTGTGGCACATAGCATGGTGCAGTTACCCAAGGTGACCAATAGATGTCCCTATGGCACAGAGCATGGTGCAGTTACAATCAGGTGACCAATAGGTCTCCCTGTGGCACAGAATGGTTCACTCACACCAAGTGACCAATAGAGGTCCCTGTGGCGCATAGCATAGTGCACTTACACCAGTTGATCAATAGATGTCCCTGTGGCACATAGCATGGTGCAGTTACACCAGAAGAAAAATAGATTTCCCTGTAGCACATAATATGGTGCAGTTACACCAGGTGACCAATAGCTGTCCCTGTGGCACATAGCATGGTGCAGTTACAACCATGTATGTATGTATGTATGTATGTAGGGAATTTATAGAGCGCAGGTATCACCCCGGGAGGGGTATCTCCGCGCTAACATAGAAACCAAGTCAGGCACAGATTCCCATAGCTCAAGCCTTGAATAATTCCGTCTTCAGGAGTTTTCTGAAGCGAGCAATACTAGGACATTTACGTAAATCCTCTGGCAGAGAATTCCAGTATTTTGGAGCCAAATAAGCAACAGTTTTGCCTCCAGATCGTATTTTCTTAAAACGAGGGACCACCAGCAACCTTTTGCCTTCCGATCTGAGACACCGGTTCGGGCAGTACACTTTGAACTTATCCGCCATATAGCTCGGGCTAGTACCATAAAGAGCTCTGTGAGCAAAGCAATAGAGCTTAAACTTTATTCTCTGGCGTATTGGAAGCCAATGGAGAGATTTCAGTAATGGCCCGGGGGAGGTGCGGGGTGGTTTGTTAAGAGCTAGGCGAGCGGCCACATTCTGGACGATCTACAGTCTACTGAGAAAAGACTCATTCGCGGATGCCAATAATGCTTTATTACAATAGTCCAGGCGACCAATAATCAAAGTCTGAATTAGGGTTCTACATACAGTGAGGGGTAGCCACATGAACACTCTGCGCAAAAGGCTCAAGGTATGATAGCAGGTCCCGGTAGTGGTCATGACTTGATCCTTCATCGATAGCCGTACATCCAGCCGGACCCTTAGATTTTTTGCAACCGAAGTTCGAGGCGGGGCCTAACGCTGTCGGCCACCACTCAGGCGACCAGGAAGTTTGTGAAGCACCAAACAGCAGGATTTCTGTTTTGGTCGCATTTAACTGCAAAAAGTGTTCAGTCAACCATTCAGCTATGGCTGAGATGCCATTAGCAAAGCGCTGATCGACTAACTCCGTGCCCTTATCAAAGGACAGGAGTAATTGTGTGTCGTCAGCGTAGGAGAACGGCGTAAAGCTGTATTCTCGGATGACTTTAGCAAGGGGGGCCACATAGATGTTAAACAAGGTAGGGCTCATACAGGAGCCCTGGGGCACCCTCTTACTAAGCTTCAAAGTTTGAGATTGAAAAGGGCCCAGATTGATGGTTTGCGTGCGATGATCTAAAAAGCTGACCAGCCAATCGAGAGCCATCCCCTGCAGACCGGCCTCTCTGTCGAAATATCAGTTTCTGATGAGACCGTGTCGAAGGCTGCTGTTAGATCCAACAAAACCAACATCACTCCTTTCTTATCATCCAAGGCCATTTTAATATAATCCGTGACCCCGATGAGAGTTGTCTCAGTGGAGTAGTTGGATCTAAACCCAGACTGTGAAGGATCAAGGATGCCGTTGGCCTCAAAATAGTCCATTACTTGAGTATTAACATGGCTCTCCGCCATTTTGCCCATAAGCGGAAGGAGCGAGATGGGACGGTAATTGGAGAGCACTTCGGCAGGCACCTGATCTTTCTTCTTGATAGGTAGTGTGAGAAGTTGGCCTGGTATATGCTGTCCACTAATTAAAGTGGGCACCTTGCACCAGTCCAAACGACCCTTTATGATGATTAGGTAAACGACAACCTCTATTGAAAGCTATCCTAGTGGTAGCTATGGAGAGCAGCCTTCAGGCGAAGTCTTGAAGGAGTGTGAAGCAGCTTGTTTTACCAGATCATAACCTCCTGAATGACCAAATGAAAGGAGAACCACACAAGGAATATATAAAATATATGTATTTATTACTAAACTCTCTCTACTAACCTCTTTATGAGATTTGAGAACAAAGCACACAATATTGAATCACTAGAACGACAGTAAATAGCACAATACACAGTGGGCTCCAGGGGAAGACCAAACCATATACTAAGAAAGTGGTATAAGAACCACGACTTGACTAGACACAGTGCCTAGAGCACGTAGAATCGCTGGGACCCCAAGGAACCACCCAAAGTAGTGACACAGGGGACCCACGGAGGACGGGTGCAGTGTGTGAATACAGGCGCGAGCTCCGTACAACTCTATGGGAAAGTCGCGGTTGGAAATTTAAAGATTAGGGACACTTCGGAGAGTACTTTAGGCAAACCCAGCTAAACATAGAAGGTTCTAAGGCCAGCACCCATGAGAGTACAGAGGTACCCCTGTTACCTATCCCAGAGGAGCCGGGTGCATAGGGGTCAAGTGATGTCGGAAACCTTCATCGTTTTCAATGGCGTGTTGCGGAAAGTCCTCGCCGAAGTGTCCCTAATCTTTAAATTTCCAGCCGCGACTTTTGAACTTCTGTTTGGACATGCAGTTAGGGGTCCATTGTGTCTAGTGAAGGAGAGATGGGAGTTGCCTCTCAAACCCCCTAAACAGGATATTGTGGGCTATGTACTTCGTCTCCGCTCCAGGATGGCTGAGTACATGAAGGCAACTAAAAACCTTGAGGCTAGCCAGGAATTGCAAAAGGCCTGGCATGACCAAAAGGCTGTGTTGACTGTTTATCAGCCAGGACAGAAAGTATGGGTGTTGGAGCCTGTGGCCCAAGCAGCCCTCCAAGACATGTGGAGTGGCCCTCATACAATCATTGAGCAGAAGGGAGAGGTTACCTACCTGGTGGACCTTGGAACTCCCAGGAGCCCCCATAGGGTTCTCTATGTGAACAGGCTCAAACCATATGTTGACAGGGCAGACATGGGCTTGCTCATGGCTACTGATGAGGGACAGGAGGAAGAGTGATCCACTCCCTGACCTGCTCTCACAGAACCCTGATGATGGTTCAGTGGATGGTGTAGTCTTGGCAGGCAGCCTGACTGTCCAGCAGCAAACTGATTGCAGGAAAGTTCTTAATCAGTTTAGACATATGTTTTCACTGACTCCAAGTCAGACTACCTGGTGCACTCATGAAGTGGACACAGGTGACAGTCTGCCTGTCAAAAATAAGATTTACAGGCAACCTGACCATGTCAGGGATTGCATCAGGACTGAAGTCCAGCAGATGTTGGAGTTGGGAGTCATTGAATCCTCAGATAACCCTTGGGCTAGTCCAGTAGTCTTGGTACCCAAACCTCACACCCAGGGTGGTAAGAGAGAGATGAGGTTTTGTGTTGACTACAGAGGTCTCAATGCAGTCACTAGGACTGATGCCCATCCAATCCCTAGGGCAGATGAGCTTATAGATACTTTGGCCTCAGCCAAGTTTCTGAGCACATTTGACCTGACAGCTGGCTACTGGCAAATCAGATTAGCTGAAGATGCAAAAGCCAAAACAGCATTCTCAACCCCTAGTGGGCACTACCAATTTGTGGTGATGCCCTTTGGTTTGAAGAATGCACCTGCCACTTTTCAAAGGTTGGTGAATAAAGTCCTTACAGGCCTGGAAGCCTATAGTGCAGCTTATCTAGATGACATTGCTATCTTTAGCTCCACCTGGGAGGATCACCTGGTCCACCTGAGAAATGTTTAGGAGACCCTGCAGAAAGCAGGCCTCACTATCAAGGCCACCAAGTGCCAGATAGGGCAGAGTCAGGTTGTGTACCTGGGCCACCTTGTGGGGGGGGAGACCAGGTTCAACCATTGCCGAGCAAAATCCAGACCATCATGGACTGGATTGCTCCAACCACCCAGACTCAGGTCAGAGCTTTCTTGGGCCTGACTGGGTACTATAGGAGGTTTGTCAAAGGATATGGATCCATAGTGACCCCTTTGAATGACTTAACTTCCAAGAGAATGCCAAAGAAATTTCAGTGGACAGTTAGCTGTCAAAAGGCATTTGATGACCTGAAGCAGGCCATGTGCACTGCTCCCATTCTGCAGAGTCCTGACTATTCCAAACAATTCATTGTCCAAACAGATGCATCCAAGTTGGGGGTAGGGGCTGTGTTATCACAATTGAATGATGAAGGTCAGGATCAGCCAGTAGCTTTTATTAGCAGAAGGCTGACCCCCAGAGAGAAACATTGGTCAGCTATTGAGAGGGAAGCCTTTGCTATGGTTTGGGCTCTGAAGAAGCTGAGGCCATACTTGTTTGGCACTCACTTCATTGTTCAGACAGACCATAAGCCCCTCTTATGGCTAAAACAGATGAAGGGTGAAAACCCCAAACTTTTGAGGTGGTCCATCTCCCTACAGGGGATGGACCATACAGTGGAACATAGACCTGGGAGTAACCATGCCAATGCAGATGGACTCTCCAGATATTTCCACTTAGAACATGAAGACTCAACTGGTCAAGGTTAGTTTAATGTCCTGACGTTTGGGGGGTTGTGTAGGACAGTAGGATCTGCTTCTTATAGTTACCCCCACTTTTTGCGGATGTTTCACTGTTTTCGACTTAGTCTGACTGGGATCCTGCTATTCAGGACCCCAGTCTAGCTGCTTTCTCCTCTAAATTGATTGCATGTACTTTAGGTACACTCCAGATTGGATTCTGGGGAACCCTTATAAGTCCCTAGTATATGGTATACTATATACCAAGGGCCTAGCTACCCCAGAGGCCTCCCAGGGGCTACAGCATGTATTATGCCACCCCTGAGAGACCATTTAAAATGACACAACAGGTCTGCTACAGCAGCCTGTGTAAGGTGGTGCATGCACCCCTTACTTAGATAAAGGTTCACTATATCTATCCTAATCACTGCACATATAAACCTATCAGTCACTCCTATGGCAGGCCTTATCAATCCTGAAGGCAGGGTGCTGGGTTTTATGTGAGAGGGTGCTCATGCATGAGCAGAGCCCCTCTGCAGCCTTCGGAACCTATATTCCGGGGTTGTTTGTGATGCAGCCAACCATATATATTTAAATGCATTATAACCTTGCGGTAAATGCTAACTTTAACCCTGTGAGAAGTTGGCCTGGTATATGCTGTCCACTAATTATAGTGGGCACCTTGTACCAGTCCAAACAACCCTTATTGGAGTTAGGTTAAAGACAACCTTTATTGAAAGCTATCCTAGTGGTAGCTATGGAGAGCAGCCTTCAGGCTAAGTCTTGAAGGAATGTAAAGCAGCTTGTTTTACCAGTCTATAATCTCTTGAGTTACCAAATGAAAGAGGACCACACCAGGTATATATTCAAAATATATGTATTTATTGCTAAACACACCCCTCTAGTCTCTTTATGAGGCTAGAGTTCGAAGTACACAAGTTATAAGTTATTTAAACACAGTAAAAGCACAATTACACGTTTGGGCCCTAGGGGCGTACCAAACCATATACCAATAAAGTGGTTTAAGAACCACGACTGAGCTAGACACTAGGCCTAGAGCCTGTAGAAGTGCTTGGACCACAAGGTAGTGCAGCTCCGCTGGCCGAAATCATCATCGGCTGCAGAAATGCGCAGACGGCAGACATAAATTTCCAAAAAGCACGAAATATGCTGTCGGAATGTCGAGACTTTTGAAATCTGCAGGCGGACTCAGCTATTACGACATCTAACAGCGGTAAAACTCACTTATTAGCAGCGCGATCCGACTCCGGAGCTTGACTCAAAATGGCGGCTCGATACGAGTATAGGAAAGCGGCGGCGTAATTACATCGGACCCAGCACCATCCACACAGTGGGCGGAGGAGCCACCCGCATTACGAATAGCACTGCTCAACCCACTTGATTTGGCCTGAAGCAGGAAATCCTATCTGGTCTGAACTTTGGGGGAAGGAAGTGAGACGTGGTGCATGTTAATGCGACAGGGGCAACGGGTGCTGTGAATGCGTTTTGCTGACTTAGTCATTGGATCGTATCCGCTGCAAGGGATCGCGCCACAATTACCATCAAGAGGGATCGCTTTCGATGACACTGGCCGTGCGTTATATCTTTAGCACGCAGCACGATCCGTGACCGGAATCCCATCCAAAATGGCGGCACAGTGAGTTTTGTTTGAGCAGCGTAGGTGGACAAAACGGCACCTTGTTCTCCCGCAGCTCACGCAAGCGGGGGGGGGGGGAGCAGTCCCACAGAAAAAAAAACCTCACCGGAGCGGGTAGCCTGACTCCAACATGGCGCCCGCTCTGGACAATAATAACCGACAACTCCAACTACAGCACAGGAATATCCTGCTGCCTGAGGTTTTGTACTGACAGCATCCGGGGTTAAGGAGGCTTTTTGAGCAGGCATGAGTAGGAGTGGAGCACCGTGAGGACCTAGGCATTGTCGAGGGGGAGGGCCCATGCCTGACCCTGAAATGGAACTGGCCTGACTCGAGGGAGGGCATCTACAGTTATTTTACCTCCAAAGAGACCCAAGTAAGCCCTTTCTCTTGCTTTCTTCCTTGCCCCTCCAACCACACCGGAGTACATGGACTGGCTCTCCGAGCTTACTCCAGCGAGGCTAGGGATGCTCTCCCACCATCCTCCCCCACTCGGATCACTCATCATGACACTGAATATGTGATTCGCCTATTTTCTTCAAATGTTTTATTAGTAACTGATGTGACTTTTTAACTGATGTTAATTTTGTAACTTTTTGGAACCTCTTGTACAGCGCTCTGATACCTTCGGGTCTAGCCAGCGCTATCTCTCCTCTCCACTGATCCACGCATCGTCCAAGAATATTGCTGATACCGCTGTTCCCCCCACTCTTTTTTTATGTCATGTTCTACACCCCCGTTTATTCTCATGTTTTAACACCATGGTTCGTATTGTACAACACTGCATCTATCCTTTGTTTACTCTGTGTAACTTTGTATCTTACTAATTCCCTTGTTAGCACGCTGAATCCTCCAGGTCTTTCCAGCATCCCCGGTGACCATCCCTGTGAAGACTGCCTGTACCGGCCTGACATTAAAATGGCGGCCGAACTTTCCCCCGGGCCACATCTTCCCTTCCCCTCTGCTATCATTTGTTCCCATTGTTTTTACGATCTCCTTATTCTGCCTATGCTCTTTCACCATTAACTCACTCCTTTCTGCTAGCCCTCCCATTTTAGACCATGAGGGTTATTGACTTTGATTAAGCTATGTTCAGTTCGGCAGACTACTTATTTTATTTTCATGGTTTTTCCCTTCTACCTTTATCGTTAGCTGCTCTAGGGCAGTAGGCGTCTGTACTAGCGTACCTACTCTCATTTCCCCTTGTCTGCTGTATAAGTCCTCCCCTATCGCCCAACTGTCCCTAAACGGCCTCCATGTTTGGGCCCCTTGCCAAAGCACTCCCTCTCCCCTTGTTGGGGAGGGATCCAGCATTTTTGCCCCGGAGTCTCAGATTCCCCTCTGAGAGAGTCCACAGTGTTAAGGGTTTCACACATAGCGGAAAAAGGCCTTAATTGGCCTCCTCGAATGTGCCCCTTACCAAAGCACTCCTTCTCCCCTTGTTGGGGAGGGATCCTAGCATTCATGCCCTGGAGTCTCAGACACCCCTCTGAGAGAGTCCACAGTGTTAAGGGATTCTTCACATAGCGGAGGTTGGGAATGTTACCATTATCGGACATCGGACACAGTTACTTCCTCGTCTCCTCGCTGTGTCTTCTACCCCCTCCCCCTCCTCTTCCCTCCTTTCATTCTTGGCTTGCCTCCCCTTTTCCTTTCCTCTCTCCCCTGAATCTCTCTCCCCCTACCTACTTTGTTTTTCCTTGCGCCTACTCTCCGCTTAATCTCCTTCCCCGTCGTCCTTTTTACATTACCCCCTTACCCTTCTACACGCCATGAACCAACGGATGTAACTTGTAATTGATGTACCTTCTGTGTAACCTATGTAACTCTCCTCATGTAAAGCGCTCCGATACCTCCGGGTCTAACCAGCGCTATATAAAACTCAAATAAATAAATAAATAAATAAATAAAAAGGAACCACCCAAGGTAGTGACACAGGGGACCCACGGGGGACGCGTGCAGTGTGTAAACACAGCCGCGAATCGCCGTTGACTTCTTATGGGGAAAGTCGCGGTTGGAAATTTAAAGAAAAGGGACACTTAAAGAAGGACTTGGAGCAAACCCTTTGAGAACTAGGTCTTTCTAGAGTCTCTACCCACGGGAGCACCAGAGTACTCTTGTTACCTCACCCAGGGAAGCCGGGTGCATAGGTGCCTTTCGGGGTCGGGTTTCGTCATCGATTTGAATGGCGATCTGCTGCAAAGTGCTGCTGGCGACCAAGTGGAAAGTGTCCCGGTGGATCCAAGAGTGGATCGGAGATCTGAAGAACCTGAAAGCAGAGGGGACAGAGTCTGGGTCACTAGCCAGTGACCAGGAAGGCGATGAGCAGATGCCCACCGATGTCGGCTGCTTCAGGTAGGTTGACGGTTGTCTTGTCTCTGCAGCCACGAGGTCCAGGAGGCGTTGTCGGCAACCAGGAGCAGGATTCGGGCTGGCCCACAATGTCTGTCGAGTACTGAGGTGTCGGCGACCGGATTGGACCCAACAGGCCTTGGCAACGGCAAGTCTCGTGGAAGATGAAGATTGACGATGGTGCAGACCAGCAAGGTCTGAGGAACTCACCCAGCAAGGGTAAGTGAGGGCAAGCCTGGAGCAACCAGGGAGCCCAAGTAGAAAAGGATTGGCCTTCGTGAAGGGCTACCAGCCAACGGACTAGCGACCGCGAAGGAGCCTCAAGACGGTGCACGTGGAGCTGGCTCACAGGACACTCGTGGAGTGGAGGCCAGTGATCTTCGGTGCAGTCGGTGCTGGAGGCGGGGGCTACTCGGAGCCCAAAGCACAACTTCGTGGGAGTCCAGGAAGAGGATGCACTTGCAAATGTGCTTGGTGTCCCACGTTACCCACGACAGCTACGGGCCTCAGCTTTGCTGGGGACTCAGGGCAGCCTCGGGGAAGTCTGGAAATCTACCTCTGGTGATGCAAAGACTTCGGCATCCGACGGGAGCTTCAGCGATGCAGACTGGACAGATGCTTCTTTGGTGCCTGCCAAGCAGGGGAGTCACTCCTTGACCCCAAGGGAGATTCTTCAGTCCTCTAATCGTGAAGTAGAGCATCGAAGGTCCAGGATTTTGTATCAGAGTTTCGTCCAGGGAATATCTAAAGTCCTAGGGACTGGGGTCCTATACTTATACTAAGTTTAGGGGTTGGACTTACTCTGTGGTCCCACCTATGGGTGGGTCAGGGCAGAGGGGTGGCTACACCCCTTTCCCTTTGTCCAGTTCGCACCAAAGCAGGGGCTGGAAGTCCCTGATCCGGTTTGAACTGGGGTATGCACAGGGACACCAAATGTGCCCCCAGTGCAGGACTTCAAAGCACCAGAGAGTGCTCCCGCCCAGCCCCAATACACACTATCCTGTCTGGGGAGGTGGTTACACCTCCCTGTGACAGGAAACCTATTGTCCAGGCCTCCCCTGCCGGAGTTTCGGTCAGCAGCAGGAGGCCAGACTTGTGTCTGTGGCAGCAGCATCCATTTTGTGATGCTGGGGCTTTGGAAAGAAGTTACCGGGCAAGCCAGGGTTAACATGTCTCTCCCTCTAGAAGGGTGGAATGCTACCCCCGCCGCCAGAATTGGCGGGGGGTAGTATTCCAAGATGTTTGACACCAAACACGACATGTTTCTGTGCAGCCATCCCAAAGTTAGCATTTAACGCTAGGTTATAATGCACTTAAGAGTATATGGTCAGGCTGCACTACAAACAGCATCAGAGAAGGGTCTCCGAACGCTGCAGAGGGGCCCTGCTCATGCAGGGGCACCCTCTCACATAGGAACCATGCACTCTGCCTTCAGGATTGACAAGGCCTGCCATAGGAGTGACTTATAGGTTTATATGTGTGTAGGTATGTAGTGATATAGGTAACCTATATCACAGTAAGGGGTGCATGCACCACCTTACCCAGGCTGCAGTAGTAGACCTGTGGTGTCATTTTTGGATGGCCTTCCAGGGGTGGCACAATACATGCTGCAGCCCCTGGTACGCCTCTGAGGTACCTATGCCCTTGGTACATAGTATACCATATACTAGGGACTTTTAACGGCACTCCAGATTCCAATTAGAGATGTGCCTAAGGCACATGGAAACCATTTTACAGAGAAAGCAGATAGACTGGGGCCCTGAATAGCAGGATCCCAGTCCAACTAAGTCATAAACCAGCAAAACACCAGGAAAAAAGTGGGGGCAACCATATAGTCAGATTCCACCTTCCTACAAACCCCTTCGACGCTTATGATGGAGCGGTTCCGTCATAAGCGTCGGTTGGGCTGTGCGCATGAAGGAACCGCTCCGTCATGGCCCCGCTCAATAGAACCCCCAGCACAGCGCAAAAATCTGCGCCGCGCTGAAGGGGTTAAAACGGCTGCTTGGAAGCATGTCGTGTTTGGTGTCAAACACCTTGGAATCATACCTCCACACCAGTAACTGGTATGGGAGGTATGATTCCTCCCTTGTAGTACCACTACTATGGGGCACCGGTATACCCGGTACCAGATTTCTTGACTCTGGCATCACAAAATGGATGCTGCCAGCCACAGACACGAGTCTGCCCTCTTGCTGCTGGACGAAACTCCGGCAGGGGAAGGCTTGACAATAGGTTTCCTGTCACAGGGAGGTGTGACCACCTCCCAGACAGGCTTTAGTGTATTGGGGCTGGGTGGGTGCACTCTCTGCTTTGATGTCTGCACTGGGGGCACATTTGGTGTCCCTGTGCATAGTCCAGCTCAAACCGGTTGCAGGAGCCATTTGCTCCTGCTCTGGTGCGAAACTGGACAAAGGACATGGGTGTAGCCACCCCTCTGTCCTGACCCTCCCATAGGTGGGTCCCCAGAGTTTGTCCCACCCCTTCCTTGGGTATAAAGTAGGAACCCTGAATACAGGACTTTAGATTTTACCTGGACTAAACTCTGCTACAGAAACCAAGTACTTCGACGATCTGCACAAAGCTGGATGACTGAAGAAATCTCCATTGGAGTAAAGGAGTTACTCCCCTGCTGAGCAGGCACCTAAATGCATCTGACCGGTTTGCATCTCCCGAGCTCCTGAGGACATCAAAGATTTCTGCAACACAGAAGGTGGGTTCCCGAGGTCTCTGAGGTTGATCTGTGCTCTCAGCAATTCTGAGGCCCACATCCCTCGTGGGGACCGTGCAACCCCCACCCCCGTGCACGTGTACATTTGCAGCAGCATATGCTTTTCGGCGATCCCGGAGGCTCTGCTTTGGGCTACTTGTAGTCCTGACCCAGAGCAGTAATTCCACCAAAGATTTCCGGCCTACACTCCACGAGTGTTCCGTGGGCTGGTATTTGGTGATTCAGCTCGAGGTCCCTTTGTGATCCCTGGTCCGTTGGCCTGTGGGTCCCTGTGAAGGTAACTTTGATTTTCCGTGGGCTTCCCTGGTTGCTCCAGATGTGCCCTGACTCTCCATAGCTTGGAGAGTCCCCAGGACCTTGCTGGTCCTCACAGAAGCATCTTTCCTCTGACCGCGTGGGTTGCAGTTGCCAAGGCTTGTTGGTGTTCAATCCGGACACTGACCCCACAGCACTCGACATCCTTCGTGGGACAGCTCACCTCCGGACTTTGGTTGTCGTAGACGTCTCCTGGTCCCCTTGGCTGCAAAGTCGAGCTTCACCTCTTCGCACCTGAGACACCCGACATCGGTGGGCATTCTTCTATCGTGCCCCTGGTCACTGTGAAGTGACCCAGACTCTGTCCCCTCTGCTTTCAGGTTCTTCTCATCTCCGATCCAGGCTTGGGTCACACCAGACACTTTATCTTTCCAGCAGCAGCACTTTTCCGCAACACGCCATTGAAAACGACGAAGGTTTCCGACATCACTTGACCCCTATGCACCCGGCTCCTCTGGGATAGATAACACGGGTACCTCGGTACTCTCAAGGGTGCTGGCCTTAGAACCTTCTATGTTTAGCTGGGTTTGCTTAAAGTCCTCTCCGAAGTGTCCCTAATCTTTAAATTTCCAACCGCGACTTTCCCATAGAGTTGTACGGAGCTCGCGCCTGTATTCACACACTGCACCCGTCCTCCGTGGGTCCCCTGTGTCACTACTTTGGGTGGTTCCTTGGGGTCCCAGCGATTCTACGTGCTCTAGGCACTGTGTCTAGTCAAGTCGTGGTTCTTATACCACTTTCTTAGTATATGGTTTGGTCTTCCCCTGGAGCCCACTGTGTATTGTGCTATTTACTGTCGTTCTAGTGATTCAATATTGTGTGCTTTGTTCTCAAATCTCATAAAGAGGTTAGTAGAGAGTGTTTAGTAATAAATACATATATTTTATATATTCCTTGTGTGGTTCTCCTTTCATTTGGTCATTCAGGAGGTTATGATCTGGTAAAACAAGCTGCTTCACACTCCTTCAAGACTTAGCCTGAAGGCTGCTCTCCATAGCTACCACTAGGATAGCTTTCAATAAAGGTTGTTGTTTACCTAATCATCAATAAGGGTCGTTTGGACTGGTGCAAGGTGCCCACTTTAATTAGTGGACAGCATATACCAGGCCAGCTTCTCACAGGTAGTACTTGGGCGACCTTCCAATCTAAAGGCACACTGACTTCGCTTAACGATGTGTTCAAGATCTCAGCAATAGGGGCGCCAAGAGAGGGGCGAGGAGAGCAAATTTGTGGGCGGGCATTATATCCAAAGGAGACCCGGATTTCGCCTTTTTTAGCATGGCTTCCACTTGCGAGACCTCAATATCCTTAAAATGTGTCAGACCTTCACCTGAGCCTACTAACGGTGCTAAATCGGATTTAGTAAGTAGCACCTGGCAGACGTTTTGAGGGAATGGTTTATAAATCAGGTTGATTTTATCGTCTAAGTATACGGCTATATTATCACACAGTCCCTGAGAGGGGGTGACCAGCTGTGCGCATGCCGTGGGATTGGTAATGGAGTTAAGAATTTTGTAGAGATCCTTTGCCGAATTTCCTGCCTGATTAAGTTTAGTTATAACATGATCTTTACGTGTCCTTTTTAGATTCTTATGGTAAGTAGTGAGGGCCAGTTTGAATTTAAATTTTTCTGTTTCCAGCTGGGATTTAAGCCAGGACTTTTCTAGGTGTTTGCATCTAGATTTTTCCCTACGTGGGTCATCCGTGTACCCTTGTTCACTATTTTTCCAAGAGTTACTGACTTGATGTGTCATGGGAGCCAACCTGTCTATCACATCACGCATGGTATCATTGAAAACCCTAAGTTTCACGGTACTGTCCATATGCTCATTAAAAACAGAGGGTACGTATATTTTACTAAAAGATTCGCATGCAACTCTGTGCCAACGCCTTTGAAGACCATACGAGGGGCGTCCAGCCATTAGGGGTCTAATGCTGCTGTTGATCCTAAAAGAAATCATAAAATGATCTGACCACATCAATGGGCAAGCAGGATCAGCAACAATATGTGAGGATGTGGAAAGTATAATATCCAGAGTAGGACCAGCTGAATGTGTGGGCCCAGAATTGATCTTATTTAAGCCTAAAGTGGCCATGTCAGCTAAAAAGCTTGCAGCCTCTACATTCTCCTTTTCTTCACTATGGACATTAAAATATCCAAGTAACAGGCAGTGCTTGGATGTAATTATGTAAGGGCCAATTTTCTCCATAATTTTTAGGTTAAAGTCTTTTAATGGCCCGGGCGGGCGATAAATAAGAGCGCCCTTTAAAGTTTCTTGGGGTGTCAGCTCGATTTTAAATATGCACATTTCCATCATATTATCCAAGATGGAAGTAATCACTGTAACTTTCAATGCCTCTCTTTATATTATGGCAACCCCGCCACCCATTTTCCCTACTCTGTCCAGTCTAAGGATCCGGTAGTACTCTGGAAGGGCGAGGGCAATATCAGGCAGGGAGGTGGGCTTAAGCCATGTTTCTGTTAAAAAACCGAGATCTGGGGATTCGGAGCTCACCAGATCCCAGAGTTCAGTAGCATGTTTAGGTAACGAACGTACATTTGCCAGAAATCCCTTCCAGGAACAAACCGGATTTGAAGAGTGGGGCCTAGCAAGACTATTAGCCATGTGACCAATAGGTGTCCCTGTGGCTATCAGAATGGTTCACTTACACGAGGTGAGCAATAGGGGGCCCTACGGCACATTGCATGGTGCCCTTACACCAGGTGACCAATAGATGTCCCTATGGCACTTTAAACTTGTCTGCCAGGTAGCTGGGGCTTGCACCATAAAGAGCTTTATGGGCGAGACAACAAAGCTTGAAGTTAATTCTCTGGCGGATAGGGAGCCAGTGGAGTTGTTTTAAAAATGGCCCTGAAGTGGTGCGAGGTGGTTTTTTGAGAGCCAGGCGTGCGGCCACGTTTTGTACAATCTGCAGTCTGCTGAGAAGGGATTAATTTGCAGATGCCAGCAGAGCATTGCAATAGTCTAAACGGCCAATAATCAAAGCCTGAATCAGGGTTCTACGTACAGAAAGAGGTAACCACCTCCTTCATGGATAACAGTACATCTAAGCTGACCCCCAGGTTTTTTGCCACTGTAGTTGGAGAGGGGGCTACACCCAAAACTCCCGGCCACCACCTAGGGGACCAGGAGGTCAGAGCTGAACCAAACAGCAAGATTTCTGTCTTAGACGCATTTAGCTGAAGACAGTGAGCCGTCATCCACTCTGATATAGCAAGCATGCCCTTTGCAAAACGCTGATCAATACACTCAGTGTCCTTATCAAAGGATAAGAGTAGATGGGTATCGTCAGCATAAGAAAAAGGAGTAAAAACCATACTCCCTAATGACGTTGGCAAGGGGGGCCACATAAATATTAAACAAAGTAGGGCTCAGACAAGAGCCCTGGGGCACCCCCTTAGTAAGTTTCAAGGTTTGAGAACGGAATGGACCCAAATTGATGGTCTGAGTGCGCTGGTCTAAGAAGCTGACAAGCCAATTAAGTGCCTGTCCCTGCACACTGGCCTCCCTCAGTTGAAAAATCTATTTCTGATGAGACTGTGTTGAAGACTGCTGTCAGATCCAATAAGACCAGTAGTACTGCTTTATCATCCAAAGCCATTTTAATGTGATCCATAACCTCAATAAGGGTTGTCTCTGTGGAGTGGTTGGGTCTAAACCCAGACTGAGAAGGATCAAGAATGGCATGGGTATCGAGGTAGTCCATTAACTGAGTGTTCTCTTAACTCTCCGCCATTTTACTCATCAATAGGAGGAGCGAAATGGGGCGATAGTTAGAGAGCACTTCAGCAGACAGCTGCTCTTTCTTCTTAATAGGTAGCACTTGAGCGATCTTCCAGTCAAGTGGCATAATTCCTTCGCTTAGAGAAGTGTTCAAAATCTCAGCAATAGGGGCGGCAAGAAAAGGAGCAAGAAGAGCATATTTATGTGCCGGCATCACGTCAAGAGGAGAGCTGGATTTCGCCGTTCTAAGCATGGCTTCCACCTGAGAGACCTGAATGTCGTTGAAACTTTCCAGGCCTACATCTGAGTCCTTTACCGTTAGAGAGCTAAGGTCCGTAGGCTCAGCGTGACACGAGTTTTGAGGAAATTGATTATAAATTAAATTAATTTTGTCATCAAAGTACCCCGCTATGCTGTCACATAGTCCTTGCGAGGGGGTGATCTGTTGGGCGCAAGATGTGGGTTTAGTGAAGGTGTTAAGGATTTTATAAAGTTCCTTTGTCGAGTTTCCTGCCTGATTCAATTTCAGTATAACATGATTTTTACGTGCCTTTTTTAAGTTCTTATGTTAAGCAGTAAGGGCCAATTTGAAGTTCAGTCTTTCATTAACCAGCTGGGATTCACGCCAAACTTTTTCCAGGAATTTACATCTGGATTTTTCCCTGCGTAACTCTACAGTGTATCAATCTTCAATTTTTTGGGGAAAATTATTAAATCGGTGTTTCAGCGGAGCCATCGTGTCTATTATTGTGCTAATGTTATCATTAAAAGCCCTCAGCTTCAATGTACAGTCCTGTGTTCATCGAAAACCGGAGGCGTATATATTTTACTAAATGAGTCATACGTAACTTTATGCCATCGCCTTTGAAAGCCATTCTGGGAGCCTCCAGCCGTATACTTTCTGAGGCAACTAGTAATCTGAAACGGAATCATGGAATGATCCGACCACATAAGTGGGCGAGGAGGATCAGCAATTATGAGGGGGGAGTTAGTGAAAATAATGTCCAGAGTATGACCAGCCAAGTGGGTGGGGCCGGTATTAATCATCCCCAAACCCAAGGTGGCCATATCGGCTAAGAAGCTAGCAGCCTCAGTGTTCTCATTGTCCTCACTGTGAATATTAAAATCCCCTAGAAGCAGGAAGTGATTGGAAGTAATAGTGTGAGGGGCAATTTTCTCCATTATTTTTAGATTAAAATCTTTGAGTGGCCCAGGGGGGGCGATATATAAGAGCACCCTTTAAAATTTCCTGAGGTGACAGCTCAATTTTGAATATGCACATTTCCATCATGGTATCTAAGACGGAGTCAATAACTGTGACTTTCAGCGCCTCTTTGAATATAATGGCAACACCGCCGCCCACTTTCCCTACTCTATCAAGTATAAGGATCCGATAGTTCTCAGGGAGAGCAAGGGAAATATCAGGCATGGAAGTGGGTTTAAGCCAGGTCTCCATTAGGAAACCTAGGTCTGGAGATTCTGAACTCACCAGATCCCAAAGTTCAGTGGCATGCTTAGGTATTGAGCGTACGTTTGCTAGCAACCCCTTCCAGGAACACAACTGGTTTGCATTGTGGGGTCCTATGGCACATAGCGTGGTCTACTTACAGCAGGTGACCAATATAGGTCCTTGTGGCACAAAGCATGGTGCAGTTATAACCATTTAGCCAAAAGATGTCCCTATACCACACCATATGGTGCAGTTACACCAGGTGACCAATAGCTTTTTGTGTGGCTATCAGCATGGTGCAGTTGCACAACTTGACTAATAGATGTCCGTTTGGCACATAGCAAGGTGCAGTTACACCAGATGACCCATAGATGTCCCTATGGCACAGAGCATAGTTCACTTACACCAGGTGACCAATATAGGTCCTTGTGGCACATAGCATGGTGCAGTTACAACCATGTGACCAATAGATGTCCCTATACCACACAGTATGGTGCACTTACACCAGGTGACCAATGTCACCAGGTGGCCCTGTGACACACAGCATGGTGCAGATACACAAGGTGACCAATAGATGTGCCTGTGGCACATAGCATGGTGCACTTATACCAGTTGACCAATATATGTCCCTGTGGCACATAGCATGGTGCAGTTACATCAGGATAACAGATGGCTCTATGGCACAAAGCATGGTGCAGTTACACCAGGTGACCAATAGATGTCCATGTGGCTAACAGTATGGTGCACTTACACCAAGATACAAATAGATGTCCCTGTGGCACATAGCATGGTGCAGTTACCCAAGGTGACCACTAGATGTCCCTGTGGCACATAGCATGCTGCAGTTACACCAGGTGATCAATATAGGCCCTTGTGGCACATAGCATTGAGCAATCACAACCATTTGGCCACAAGATGTCCCTATACCACACAGTATGGTGCAGTTACACCAGGTGACCAATAGCTGTCTGTGTGGCTATCAGCATGGTGCAGTTGCACCAGTTGACTAATAGATGTCCATTTGGCACATAGCAAGGTGCAGTTACACCAGTTGACCAATAGATGTCCCTATGGCACAGAGCATAGTGCAGCTAAACCAGGTGACCAATAGATGTCCCTGTGGCACATATGGTGGAGTTACACCAAGTGACCAACAGATCTCCCTGTGACACATAGCATGGTGCAGATACATCAGGTGGCTAATAGATGTCCCTATGGCACATAGCATGATGCACATATACCAGGTGACCTAAAGATGTGCCTGTGGCATATAGCATGGTGCACTTATACCAGTTGACCAATAGATGTCTCTGTGGCATATAGCATCATGAGGTTACACCATATGACCAACAATAGTCCCTGTGGCACATAGCATGGTGCACTTACATCAGATTACCAATAGAGGTCCTTGTGGCACATAGCATGGTGTAGTTACAACCAAGTGACCAAAAGATGACCCTGTAGCACATAATATGGTGCAGTTATACCAAGTGACCAATAGATGTCCATGTGACACATAGCATGGTGCATATACACCAGGTGACCAACAGATGCCCCTGTGGTACATAGCATGGTGCAGTTACACTAGATGACCAAAAGATGTACCTGTGGCACATAGCATTGGGCAATTACACCAGATGATCAATAGATGTCCCTGTGGCACATAGCATGGTGCACTTACACCAGGTGACCAATAGATGTCTCATTGGCACATAGCATGTTGCACTTGCACCAGGAGACCAATAGATGTGCCTGTGGCACATAGCATGGTGCACTAGTTGACCAATAGATGTCCCTGTGGCACATAGCATGGTGCATATACACCAGGTGACCAACAGATGCCCCTGTGGTACGTAGCATGGTGCAGTTACACTAGATGACCAAAAGATGTCCCTGTGGCATTGTGCAGTTATACCAGTTGAGCAATTGGTGTCCCTATGGCACATAGCATGGTGCAGTTACACCGTATTACCAAAAGATGTACCTGTGGCACATAGCATTGGGCAATTACACCAGATGATCAATAGATGTCCCTGTGGCACATAGCATGGTGCACTTACACCAGGTGACCAATAGATGTCTCATTGGCACATAGCATGTTGCACTTGCACCAGGAGACCAATAGATGTGCCTGTGGCACATAGCATGGTGCACTAGTTGACCAATAGATGTCCCTGTGGCACATAGCATGGTGCAGTTACACAAGGTGACCAACAGATGTCCCAATGGCACATAGCTTGATGGAGTTGCATGGTGCCCTTACACTAGGCTACCAATAGATGTCCCATTGGCACATAGCATGGTGCATTTTTACCAGGAAACAAATAGTTGTCCCTATGGCACATATCAGGGTACAGTAGCTCCAGGTGACCAATAGATGTCCACGTGGCACATAGCGTGGTGCACTTACAGCAGGTGACCAATATAGGTCCTTGTGGCACATAGCATGGTGCAGTTGGAACCATTTGGCCAAAAGATGTCCCCTATACCACACCATATGGTGCAGTTACACCAGGTGACCAATGGATGTCTGTGTGGCTATCAGCATGGTGCAGTTGCACCAGTTGACTAATAGATGTCCATTTGGAACATAGCAAGGTGCAGTTACACCAGATGACCCATAGATTTCCCTGTGACACATAGCATGGTGCAGATACACCAGGTGACTAATAGATGTCCCTATGGCACATAGCATGGTGCACATACACCAGGTGACCAGTAGATGTCCCTGTGGCACATAGCATGGTGCAGTTACACCAGTTGACCAACAGCTGCCTGTGTGGCACATAGCATGGTGTTGCACCAGGATAATAGTAGATGTCTCTATGGCACAAAGCATGGTGCAGTTACACCAGGTGACTAATAGATGTCCCTATGGCACATCGCATGGTGCACATACACCAGGTGACCAATAGATGTCCCTGTGGCACATAGCATGGTGCAGTTATACCATATGACCGATAATAGTCCCTGAGCACATAACATGGTGCAGTTACATCAGGTGACCACTAGATGTCCCTATAACACAAAGCATGGTGCAGTTACACCAAGTGACCAGCAGATGTCCATGTGACACACAGCATGGTGCAGATACACCAGGTGACTAATAGATGTCCCTATGGCACATCGCATGGTGCACATACACCAGGTGACCAATAGATGTCCCTGTGGCACATAGCATGGTGCAGTTTTTTCATTCATTCATTATTTCTTTATTCGATCTATTTACAAACAGCTCATAAAAGCACAAATTAATAAAAATTTACCATAATAATAAACAGATTTCATAAATACCAGAAACATTTAAAAGAGACTTAGTAAACATTGAAGTGCTTCATTAAAACCATAATTACATGAGCGTTCTTAGACCGTTAATACTGAAGTTCAGAGTGGCAAACTCCTCCCTTCTGTTTCTCCAACAGGCCCACAGAAAAGATGCTACCATAAAACAAACATGGGGATTCGAAAGTGATTTTCAAAAGTGCAGTGCCACTCTGCATTGCGTAAAATTTTGACGCCTTAGAATTGGAAGGAGAAACCTTTCTCATTCAGTACGATAAAACTTGCAAAACAGTAACAAGTGTAAGTCGGACTGAGGTGAGTCTTGGTCACAGGGGCAGGGGCCCAAATCTAAGTGCTTAAACCTCTTCTCTGGGAACCCAAACATCAAGGGAATTAAATTCAAGCGGTAACGCAGCAGGATGAATCTATGTTGTGCTACAGTAACGGAGGAAAGGTAAAAATAGCCTTCCCCGGGTCTTGGCGGGATTTGATCGTAGACTGAGCATTTGTAAATGCCTATTCTTTTTCCTGCGATCAAAGTTCGCCTTCTGCAAGTATAGTTCGATTATTTTCTGTTTAGATACCTTGCTGCATGATGAAGGGTCCCCAAATAGTTCTCCCTGCCCAATTGCATTTAGTTCCACCTCCACATATCTAAGCCAGGCAATCCTGCTATGGCCCTCGAGCCTCAGGCAGTCACCAATTATGCGTTGGGTTAAGTTGACAGTGTCCCTGCGCCAGATCGAGTCACAGCAGGATGGGGGCCAATCTAATAGAGTCAGTCAGATATGGAAGGCCCAATTCAAGATGTAAGATATAGTTGGAGGTTGAAGATGGTAACGAAACTCTTGCCTTAAAATAAGGTGTCTTCCACTTTCTGCAGTTGGTCAATTTGGGCCATTCCCCAAACTCCCGCCCCATAGGTTGCCGCCGCCTTTGTTTTGGCTTGATATATGTTTTTGATTGTGTCCAAAGGGCTGGCTCCTATTTTTTTGACAAATCCTTTTATGGCTTGGAGACCTCTTTCCATACCCAAGACTCTGGCCGCCACCAGGTTATTCCAGGATTGCTTGTTGTCAAACAAGATTCCCAGGTATGGAAAGGAGTCAACCACCTCGATTTTCTTTGAGGCTAGATGGAAATACGGTGCTTTCACACCTCTGGGGGCTCCAGCTATGATGATGAATGATTTGGATTCGTTCACTCTGAGATCTAATGAGGCCATGAATGTGGCGTACGAGGATATAAGGTTTTGAAGGGCTACCCCTGTCCTTGCAATCAGAACCGCATTGTCAGCGTACGCCAAAATGGGGAGGGCGATGTTATCGAATTTTGGCACGTCTAAAGAGAGGCCAGACAGGGCCGCCTCCACCCCGTTAGTATAGATGGAAAAGAGAAACGGGGCAAGGACACATCCCTGTCTGATGCCTTTCTCGATCTGAAATGCGCTCGTGCATTCCCCATTTCTGCCATACCTCACAGAGGCAGTGGCATTGGCGTACAACTGGCGAATAAAGCGGATGATCAGGGGGGGTCGATCCCCATGCCCTCCATCATAGGCCACAGTTTGGAGAGGGACACACAATCAAAGGCCACTGACAAGTCCATGAAGGCCATATATATCTTCCCACCTTTGGCCTTCGTGTACTGGTCAATACAAAGCGAGAGGTTCAAACATTGGTCTACTGTCCCCTTGTCCTTCTGGAATCCGTATTGCGCCCGCATTAAAATATTGCGATCCTGTGCCCACTCCTCCAACTTGGTTAGCAACAACCGGCCCATAAGTTTTGCGGTGGAGTCCAGGAGGGAGATGGGCCTATAGTTTTTGGGACAGCCCCTGTCTCCCTTCTTAAAAATTGGAACTATTACGCTATGGTTCCAAGATGGTGGAGGGCCCTCTACCACTATACTATTGAAGAAATTTGTTATTAAAGGAACCCACAGGTCGTCGTTGGCCTGGAAGAGGTCAATTGGGACCCCATCCGGTCCCGGGGCTTTCCCTTGTACACAGGATTCCAGTCCTTTCCTCACTTCATGGGGTGCGAAGGACAGGGTTCCTTGGATGGACGGCGCTGAATCAAGTTGAGGGAGCTCATGGGGAGATTGTCGTGCAAAGATGCTTTCAAAGTGCCCTACCCATGCATCTTCCTCTACATGCGTATCAAGAGACGGGTCGTTTAGATCTTTAAAGTATGGGGCATTTATAACCTTCCAGAATTCCCTACTATTGCGTGAACTTGCAGCTTGCTCAAGGTCATCCCAGGCCTTCTCCCTTAATACCTTCACACGAACACCTCTAGCCTGCTTATAATCTTTGCGAAGAGATCTCATCAGTGCCGGATCTCTGGGCCGGTTTTTTAAGGCATTGTCAAGAGCTCTCTTTGCTGACGAACATGCTGAATCAAACCAGCGACCGGGTGGTGTGCCGTTTGCTGGTTTGTGTTGGGTAAATGCAGTTTTTAGTTTTGATAAAAGTGTTCTGAACTGAGAAACTAAAAGGGAGGGAGATGCGTCTTCAACCAGGCAATGTAGAATGTCCCCTCTTACTTGGATTATTGTAGCAGAAGCCAGATTATTTTCCTCTACCTGCGCCCACCTCATTTGATAGCCATCTTTTCTGGATAGTGCAATATTATGGACTAACGTATGAGATCTCTTCACTTTTTGCAGGATACTTAAGTGAATGAGTAATATTGCATGATCGCTGTAAGAGGTGAATGTATTACTGAGATGGTCCACCCTGTCTTGTAATACAGAAGAGGCTAGAATAAAGTCGATTGTAGACTCAGAGCTGTTCCTCCTAAATGTTGGCTCTATCTGGCCTGTCTTTCCACTATTAATCACGGTCAGATGCCTTGTATGTAATAGCCTATTGAGCATATTACCATATTCATTATGTGTGTAGTGTAGAAGAGGGTTACCGTGCATATCGTCCATCCCACACACTAACCTCAGCATACTTGCACAGGTGGGTAATAAAGTCCCCCAGCCAAATTATGCTAGGCAATCCTCTCTGTGTTCGTGAGTTAATTAACCGGAGTTCGTTATTTAAGTCGTCTACCACTCGTCTCATGTTCCCCCAAAATCGTTATTATAAAAGTTAATTAATATCAACTGGCCAGCATTTGTGGATTCCAGTTGAAGGATTTGAAAGAAGTTATTCTGGGGGCCCAGCTGTTTAACTTGAACCGCGAGTGTATTAGAGACTAGGGTTAGTAAACCGCCCTTAGCTCTCCCGGATGCTGAAGGAACTGCAGGTGTATGAATGGTACGATAACCCGGAAAAAAAACTGAGTCCTTGGCCCAGGTTTCTTGGAAGCAAACAATACCCATCGTTTGCCAAAGGTTATGCCAATCTTCATTTCCTACCTTTGAGGCGATCCCCGCCACATTCCAGGTTACTAAACTTATCCTGTTTCTTTCCCCTATTTCCTGGGGGAGAAGGGGCGACAATGGAATCTGCGTGATAAGGGCATAGTTGGCCAACGTTGGGGATGAGGAATAGGTAGAAATTGATGGTCAATCGCAAGCTTCCATGTCAGAGAGGGGGGCAAATCTGTTGTGAAGCCCAACCCCTGAGGCAGTAATTGGGCACTCTATATGTCGTGATATGGGCTGACCTAGTCTTAACCTACCCCTTGGTTCAATTCCTGAAGTTGAGCCATGATTGTAAAAATGCTCCAGTGCTAAAGGAATGATCTGGGTGTTCCTAGGGCTAGATCTTTCAAGGTTTCTGAGAAGAAGGGTGCCAGTATGGGGATTGTTGAAGTTTACCACTACACAATCCCCTGCGAAAGTTTTCGTTGAATTTCCCACCCATCTCACCCTCCTGGCCATAATGATTTTATTGGCTAAATGATGGCTCCCCAGTCCCCAGTCCATAGGGTGATTAGATAGCCAATGCAAGCATTTGTCCATTAGCTGCATCGTGGATTCCTGCGGATTGTCTTCCAGAAGAGGAACATTGGCCAGAACCAGCACTAGAGGGGAAGCTGCCGGTGGAAGGTGGAGCCGATGTTGTAGATTTTTATCCGCCACAGGGAAATGGTCTTGGTCCAAATGGAGGAGGTGCTGTTGTCAATTCCCTCGGCCCTCGGGGGACCTGATGTGTCTGATGTGCCATATCTCCATTATCCCAGAGTGATGTGGTGGGGCCATCAATTGGATATGAATTTGATCGTGGGCTGAAGAGGCCAGATCAACCATTTCAGATGTACTAGGACGGTTGCTCAGGGGTGGTAAAGCAGTCATAACCTTGCCAGCACGGACATTAGTTTGTGGCTTGTTCATGGCTGGGTGGGTCTGAGCCAGTGATGATGTTGATACGAGTGTGTTTTGGGACTCAATTCCAGCTAGCCTCTCTTCGATCTTAGTCAATTTGAGGAGGATGGGATCAAGAAGAGTGGTCATTAATTTAGTGACTTCTGCCCAAAAAGCGTAGTCCAGTACTAACTCTCGGGTCGAGGTGCTTGTAGTTGGTAGCGTCGGTGCCGTCTCAATGTCCACTCTAGCAGTCTTGGGGTGGGCTGCCCTGGGTTTGGTTACTCTTACAGTTTTAAGTTGTTTAGGTTTAACAGGTCCACGTCCCCTACTTTGCTTTGGAGGGGGGTCAATTGCTACACTGGCGCTAGGTGCAGGTTCGTTTTCCCTCAAATATGAACTGTTCACAGATTGGGTTATTGGTAATGGCTCCCGTTGTCCAACCGGGAGATCGGTGAATGGTGACATATGTAATCTGGGAGTAAGAGGGGCCATCTCAACAGTGCTTCCTGAAGGTGACTTATTAGTGAGGAGGAGTGGTTCCATAGACAAGCGTCTCTGTCAGCTCTATTTCATGCGAGAGGACGCTCGCTGCTCTACTCAGGAACGCATCCAGAGTTGCCACACTCCCTTCCCCAGATTTCTCCACAGGAACCTTCCATCTCACCATAATTGTAATACGGTGTAAAGAAAGGAAAAAGATTGATAGTACCTTAAGTCTAGAAATCGGAAGTTAGAGGGCTGGCCCGGCCTCCTCCGGCCGTGGACGGGCCCGCCCTTGGCCCGGGCGCGTCCCCGCGTGCGTCCCGCGCAGCAGGCTGGCGTCCTCTTCTTGTAGCGCGTCCGTGCGCTAGGAATTGCGGAAGTTGTAGTCCGTGGCGGGCCGCGGGAGCCCAGTTGTGCTGGAGAAGGTGCGGGAGCCTAAAGATGCAAGAATAGCTACACCACGCCGCAGGCCGTCGTCCTCTTCTTGTAGCGCATCCGCGCACTAGGAATTGCGGAAGTTGTAGTCCGTGGCGGGCCGAGGGAGCCCAGTCATGCAGGTGCCGGAGCCCAGAGATGCAAGAATGGCTACACCGCGCCGCGGGCCGGCGTCCTCTTCTTGTAGCGCGTCCGCGCGCTAGGAATTGCGGAAGTTGTAGTCCGTGATGGTCCACGGGAGCCCAGTCGTGCAGGAGCAGGCGCGGGAGCCCAAAGATGCAAGAATGGCTACACCGCGCCGCGGGCCGGCCTCTTCTTGTAGCGCGTCTGCTCGCTAGGAATTGCGGAAGTTGTAGTCCGTGGCGGGCCGCGGGAGCCCAGTCGTGCAGGAGCAGGCGAGATTGGCTACCTGGTGCAGTTGCACTAGATGACCAATAGATGTCCCTGTGGCGCAAACCATGGTGCAGTGACACCAGTTGAGCAATAGGTGTCCCTATGGCACATAGCCTGGTGCACTTACACCAGGTGACCAATAGATGTGCCTGTGGCACATAGCATGGTGCAGTTACAAAAGGTGACCAACAGATGTCCCTATGGCACATAGCATGATGGAGTTGCATGGTGCCGTTACACTAGGCTACCAATAGATGTCCCATTGGCACATAGCATGGTGCATTTACACCAGGTAACCAATAGATGTCCCTATGACACATAGCAAGGTGCAGTTGCTCCAGGTGACCAATAGATGTCCCTATGGCACATAGCATGGTCTATGTGAGAAGTTGGCCTGGTATATGCTGTCCACTAATTATAATGGGCACCCTGTACCAGTCCAAACAACCCCTTATTGGAGATAGGTTAAAGACAACCTTTATTGAAAGCTATCCTAGTGGTAGCTATGGAGAGCAGCCTTCAGGCTAAGTCTTGAAGGAATGTAAAGCAGCTTGTTTTACCAGTCTATAATCTCTTGAGTGATCAAATGAAAGAGGACCACACCAGGTATATATATATAAAATATATGTATTTAGTCTTAAACACACCCCTCTAGTCTCTTTATGAGGCTAGAGTTCGAAGTACATAAGTTAGAAGTCAGTTATCAACAGTAATAGCACAAATACACGTTTGAGCCCTAGGGGCGTACCAAACCATATACCAATAAAGTGGTATAAGAACCACGACTGAGCTAGACACAAGGCCTAGAGCCTGTAGAAATGCTTGGACCACAAGGAACCACCCAAGGTAGTGACACAGGGGACACACGGGGAACGCGTGCAGTGTGAGAACACAGCCGCGAGCCGCCGTTGACTTCTATTGGGAATGTCGCGGTTGGAGTTTTAAAGAAAATGGACACTTAGAGGAGGACTTGGAGCAAACCCCTTTAGAACTAGGCTGTTCTAGAGTCTATACCCACAAGAGCACCGGAGTACTCGAGTTACCTCACCCAGGGGAGCCGGGTGCATAGGTGTCTTTCAGGGTCGGGTTGCGTCGTCGTTTTCAATGGTGATCTGCTGCAAAGTGCTGCTGGCGACCAAGTCGAAAGTGTTCGGGTGGATCCAAAGGTGGATCGAAGATCTGAAGAAACTGAAAGCAGAGGGGACAGAGTCTGGGTCACTAGCCAGTGACCAGGAAGGCAATGAGCAGATGCCCACCAATGTCGGGTGCTTCAGGTAGGTTGACGGTCGTCTTGACTCTTCAGCCACGAGGTCCAGGAGGTGTCGATGATGACCAGGAGCTGGATTCGAGCTGTCCCATGACGTCTGTCGATTGCTGCGGTGCCGGCGACCGGATTGGACCCAAGAAGCCTTGGCAACGGCAAGTCTCATGGAAATAGAAGAAGGACGGTGGTACAGACCAGCAAGGTCTGCTGGACTCACCCAGCGAAGGTAAATCAGGGCACGTCTGGAGCAACCAGGGAAGCCCAAGCAGTAGATGAGTTGCCTTCGGGAGGGCCCACTAGCCAATGGACTAGCGACCGCGAAGGTGCCTCGAGTGGACGCACTTGGAGCTGGCTCACGGGACACTCGTGGAGTGGAGGCCAGTGATCTTCGGTGCAGTCAGTGCTGGAGGCGGGGGCTACTAAGAGCCCAAAGCACAACTTCGAGGGAGTCCAGGAAGATGATGCACTTGCAAATGTGCTTGGTGTCCAGGGGTCACGGTTCCATGTTACCCACGACAGCTACGGGCCTCAGCTTTGCTAGGGACTCAGGGCAGCCTCGGGGAAGTCTGGAAATCCACCTGTGGTGATGCAAAGACTTCGGCGTCTGGCGGGAGCTTCAGCGATGCAGACCGGACAATTGCTTCTTAGGTGCCTGCCAAGCAGGGGAGTCACTCCTTGACCCCAAGGGAGATTCTTCAGTCCTCTAATCTTGTAGTAGAGCGTCGAAGGTCCAGGATTCTGTGTCAGAGTTTCATCCAGGATAATCTAAAGTCCTAAGGACTGGGGTCCCATACTTATACTAAGGTAGGGGGTTGGACATACTCTGGGGACCCACCTATGGGAGGGTCAGGGAAGAGGGGTGGTTACACCCATTCCCTTTGTCCAGTTTCGCGCCAGAGCAGGGGCAGGTAGCCCCTGCAACCGGTTTGAACTGGCATATGCACAGGGACAAATTAACTAGACAGTTATGGCAACGAGTTACAGGAACGCAAATTAAGAAAGTTCAAACGTGACACTATTGATTATCGGCTTAACGAGGTATACACTTGGGTTGAGATGTACTTACAGCGTAGACCCATCAAAAATCCACATACTTCTTCGGAGGAAAGCGTGGTGTCTGACCGTGAATTGTTACCCACACGAACCCCACTCGACAGGGAAGCTCAAGGAGAGGGACCGTCAACCAGTAGATCAGCAAGTGGGGAAACTTCACAACCACGGCCCATGAGCCACACTGAATCTTTTTTGTCCAAAAGCCAACAACCAATTCATCCGCCAGATCAACTATCCAACATACTCAACGAAAAGTCAAAACAAGGAGAGGAAAAAGACAAACCCAAGGAAAAAGGACGTCAGAATTTACGGAGTCACAAAACCTAGTCATCAATATTTCTTCAGTCAGTTTGTCTCACAAACAATTACAAGTTCTCAATAAAGGAACATCGTTCGTTTCCACTTATAACACCAATCTTCCTGAAACCGAGATTGCTTTCTACAGGTTCATGCGTACCATCAGATTGCGTCATTTCTTTGACAACGTTATTCCAGTAAGTCAATCACATGAACCACATGAATTTGAGGAATTCAGATCCAAAAGTACGTACACTGCTCCAGTATCGCATAAAACCATTGACATTTTTTAATCCTTAGTGCTGCAAGATTTGAGAAAACTTGAGTTCAAACCATCAAAAAAGTCTAATTTGACCAAAATTGAAAGAAGTATTTTACAGCAACTTGCCCAGAAAAAGGAACTTACATTTCAAAAGGCAGACAAAGGAGGTGCACTCATTATCATGGATACCACTTACTACCATAAAAAAGTATTAGAACACCTGACTGATGAGTCAACTTACTTGAAACTTGATCATGATCCCACCAACGACATTGTTCTAACTTTAAATAAAATTTTGGAACATGCAGTCGACATGGATTGGATTTCTATTAAAACCAAATCTTTTCTTACGAAGCAATTTCCCAAACGTCCGCATCTATATATGCTTCCGAAAATTCATAAACATCCAACGGATCCACCCTTCAGACCGATTGTTTCTGGTGTAGGTTCTGTGTTTGAACCTTTGGGTAAATACATCGATCAATTTCTACAGAATTTTGTTAACTCTTGGAAGACCAATGTGCGTGATACCACTGATTTTTTGAATTTATTGCAGAGTCTGGATACCACCAACAGTCAAGAGTGGGAACTTTGTACCATTGACGTTACATCTTTGTACACGTCCATCCCTTTACAGGAAGGAATTGAAGCCGTGGAATGGGCGTTATTAAGTTTACAGAAGATTGGTGCACATAAAGTATTTCTGTTGGAGTTACTGTTTTTCTGTCTCCAGCACAGTTACTTTCGGTGGGAAAATGAGTTTTTTCTTCAAATCAGCGGGACCAGCATGGGTTTTGGGGGGGCCCCCACTTACGCAAATATTTTCATGGCCCATTTTGAGGAACAGCATATCTTGCAAAATCCAGCATGGAATGAACATTTAGTGATGTACCGTCGTTTCATCGACGATATCTTTCTGATTTGGTCACATACAATTGAGTTACTTGAACACAACATCATGGTTTTGAATAATACTAATCCCAGAATTAAATTCACACACAACATCAATACCGTTGAATTGCCTTTTCTGGATGTTTTAGTTACCAAAAACGATCAAGCTATTGACACCAAAGTTTTTGTGAAACCCACTGATCGCAACAACACTTTGCTTTTTCAGAGTTTTCACTCTCCGTCGTTAATCCACAATTTACCATTTTCACAAATGCTACGCAGCAAAAGGATTTCTTCTTCACCGGAAGCTTTCAACCATGAATTAATGCGTATTAAAACTCGATTTCTCAATCGTGGATATCCTGAAGAGTGTATAGCTAAAGCTGAAGCAAGAGTGGCCAACATTCAACGCAATGATTTGCTCAGCAGCAAACCCAAAAAGTCCACCACAAACCGTATTGTGTTTGTCTCTAAATTCTCTACGAGATCGGCAAGCATCAAGAAAATTATCCGCAATCGTTGGGAACTACTACAGAAAGAGGGTGACTTTGGTAACTCTTTCATAGACCAACCCTTATTCGCGTACAAACGTAGTCTCAACCTCAAGGAATCTTTGTCAAGTACAAAGGACTGCATCACCACTTATGGCGTGGGCATGAAAAAATGCAACAATTGTACACATTGTAATAATGTGATTCAACAAAATTTTGTGACGCATCCCAGAACGGGTGAAAAAACTCTTCTAAAGTTCACAGCGGACTGCAACACTACTAATGTCATTTACAGTATCAAATGTCCATGTGGACTTTTATACATAGGCAAAACTGAAAGGAAAATCAAAATAAGAATTGGTGAGCACAAAAGTATGATTCGCACCAAGAATACCAGTTCCAATCTGGTAGTTCACTGGTTACAACAACCACATAACATTTCTCAAGTGCGATTCTTAGTATTAGAAAAAGTGTCAGTTAAAGAAGGTAGGGACCCCAGTCAATGGTTATCTCAACGTGAAGTAATGTGGATCAAAAAATTCAACACCATGGAACCGTTGGGATTGAACGATAAATTGGACATGAGTTGCTTTCTTTGATTATATCACCACATAGAGTACTCACCTTTCAGACAGTCTAGATGCTGGTACTTTCAAGAGTTTATGATCAGTCACATACACGTTTGTACATTCACCTTGTTATCCCATGTCACTTACGTTTACCCACCTACCATCATGCAATTTAGGGTAACATTTATGTTTCATCATGTACCCGTTTGAGTTAATGTTGCAATATGTTTCATGCAGTATTCATGTGTTTATGTAGGGTTTGGGTCAGATTGCGGTACCACTATGTGTGTACTATCGCATCAATATCACGTTGTATATATTTTACGCTTCCTGTAAGTGTTTTGTGAGAAACCAACATTCCATCAGTCCAGGAGAGTTTCATTGGTTTGTTCACCTTAATGCATCTGTCAAGGGGACTGTGTTCATCACCTTTTCAGCACCTTCGGTATCGATATCCGTTCACTCGCGCATTATTCACTTTTCAGTTTTATGATACAGGCCGAGGAGGTTTAGATGTACATTTGTGTACATTCTTGTGGCTTTGGACACTTTATTGTTTTTTTCCGCTACGCAGTGTTGTATAGTGTTGTACCATGTCTAGATCACGATAACGCCATTTTTCAAGTATATTCATATGTTTTGGGAACATAATCTCAATGCTCATGTAGTACGTGTCATTTTGAGATATGGGACGTTTTGTTTATCATGCAGACTTACTCTCGTCCAAGATGGCCGCCGTTTTGGAGCGCTCTGTTGCATCGCGTTTTGGATATCACGTGATATTCTTTAAACTTTATTGACACCATGCTCGTTAGTCCACTCATTTCAAACATTGGTTTCTGATGTATCTTGGCGAGCAGAGCGTGTAGAGTTCTTCCGTGGAGTGGCACCAGGTTCGTCATCCCTGTTAGTTTTGGTTTATCTGTGTTTCGCACGTTTGAGTGTATATGCGAACTGAGTGTCTTGTTTATGGTTGTAGGTAACTCTTGTTCCAATACTCAAGAAGTCAGGCGACTGCGGTATTTCAGGTTGGAGCTCTGTCGTGTTTTGTTTTCTTCACACTGTCGTATTTTCGCACATTTATGTCAAGGGTTAGTTATCTTACCTTTGTATTTTACAGGAGGTCGCGGCCATTTGCCGCGGTTTCAGACATTAGGTATTGGTGTCATCTCACGTAAGCATCTCGTTTTTGCATTGTTTTTGCGTTTGCGCTGCGCATCACGTCAGTGTCACACGGGTGTTGTGTGTTTTCATAAGTTCATTCGCTATCACGTTATCAGGGCAGAGTTGTAATCTTTACCATCACGTGATTCGCGTTGATATTTGGCAGTGGGTCATTGTCTTCTTTTTTATTTATTTATTTTATTTTTTTGCACATTGTCACACATGTAAATGCGATGCTCTCACATTTCAGTATCCACTGGGCACACACTACTTCGTCTTCTCTTTTCTCTCCGCGAGACCGATGGTATTACTATTTTGGATCCTTGATGGTGACTTCGGAGTTATATTTCAAAAGTATGTTATGTACTGCATCTGTAAAAATGAGATACATGTTTGGTTTTTTTGAATTTACAGAGGCCCCTGAAGAAGGGACTACAGGTCCCGAAATGCATTGGGCTGAAGAACATCAATCGCCATTGATTCCGTCTATATTATTTTGTTAATGGGTTATATTTTGTGTAATGTTTGTATACATTGATTATCATGAAGCAATGACAACAGCAGTTGTACATTTTGTTTGATGTTGCAATGTTTCACTTAATTGAAAGTAAAATGAAAATCATTGGTGAAATATAGAATTACTGTTTCGATGTATCATGCTTAAAAGTGTGAAGATACCGTGTTTAAATTTGATTTAGTAAGTGTATCGCCATTCAGCTGTGCACACGGTTCATTCCTGACACATCGTCTTGAATTTTCTATATGCACAGGGACACCAAGTGTGCCCCCAGTGCAGGACTTCAAAGCACCAGAGGGTGCTCCCGCCCAGTCCCAATACACACTATCCTGTCTGGGGAGGTGGTTACACCTCCCTGTGACAGGAAACCTATTGTCCAGGCCTCCCCTGCCGGAGTTTGTCAGCAGCAGGAGGCCAGACCCGTGTCTGTGGCAGTGGCATCCATTTTGTGATGCCAGGGCTCTGGAAAGAAGTTACCGGGTAGCCCGGTGTGTACATGTCTCTCCCTCTAGAAGGGTGGAATGCTACCCCCGCCGCCAGTATTGGCGGGGGGGGGGTAGTATTCCAAGATGTTTGACACCAAACACAACATGTTTTGATGCAGCCAGTCCAAAGTTAGCATTGTACTGCGAGGATATA